>WWET01001750.1:276137-309154 GCA_011038615.1 Limnodynastes dumerilii | reverse complement strand
AGGGTGGGTGGTGGTGAGAGAGGGAGTGACAGCGGAGCAGATCGAGGAAAGTGTCGGTGGCGGTTAGAGAGGGAGTGACAGCGTGGCAGATCGAGGGAAGTTTCGGTGGCGGTGAGAGAGGGAGTGACAGCGTAGCAGATTGGGGAGAGTGTTGGTTGCAGTGGCAGAAGGAATAACATTGGAGCCGATATAGAGAGAGAGTGACGGTAGCCGAGAGAGCAGGAGAGGAATGTCCGGGAGACTCACGAGTATCCCGGGAGAGCCTGCAGATCTCCTGCAAGCATAACTAGTGTTGCTAGGGACAGGGATGGACTTGATGATGCAATTTGCGCCATCAAGACCCGTCCCGATCCCTATTTCAACTAAAAACAGGTAAGTATTTGTCAGGGGACGGGGCTTCGCCCCCTGGCATGCATCGCTAGCTTCCCTCCGGGAAGAAGTCGGCAACCCTGAATAATATTATACAGCATCTAAATATATGCATAATGTTATAATGCATTCAATTAGATTTTTTATTTTACTGCTTATATTGTCCAATAAATAGGTCATGTAGCATTCATAGAGCAATAGTCTTGATTTGTAAGCCTTAGAAGAATCAATAGCAACGTGAAACAATTACCTTTTGCTTTTACTGTTAATAGTAAAGCGAAGCCTCTAGACAGGTTTTCAATTACCGATAAAAGACAAATTATTCATTCCAAGGAATTTCAATGCATCAGTTGTTTAAAAGAATTAACTTGGAAATCTGATACAAAGATTTTTTGATTTTTCAAGATGTTTATTTATACAGTTTATTGATGTTGATTATATCAATGACTCCTTTGGTCAATGTTAAAGCACATTTACAAGTGCTGGTAACTCTGTGTATCTATAACTTTACCATTTATTAAGGTCTAAGAAATTAATTGGCATAGGGTGGATAAGCATCTGGGATATGATATTGAAATGTATGAATAAACTGAATATCATCATACTATTATTTGGTTGGGCCATGCTAGGATCAGACAAGGATGTCAGATTGGGGCAATCTACTCTGCACCATCCACTCTATGTGGAGTGCAGGATTCACCCCATGAATGTATAAAACTGTGGTGGCTCTGGCCTAGGCTGGTAGTTCATGCACAGAACAGCCATCTTGTCCGAGGCACCTATGTGAACTTTGGTGCCATGAGGTGTAGAAGTAGAGAACCATATTTTCAGTTACCTTAAAAGTCCACAGCTTTCATCTCCTTTCATTTAGTTTAGTTGCTAACTAACAACTGAGTGAAAATGGATGTTGTCGGGTCTATTTACAAAGATCATTTTCATGCGATAATGTCCATTTTTGTGTGAAAATGAGCATTATCACATGAAAATGAAGTTTTTCTTACTTACAGACAATGGATCACAATGGAAAATAGCAGTTTCCATGACGATCCATGTAAATATCGAGGGTCTCCGTCAGCCCGTTCTATTCAGAGCGGACCAGCGCTTCGTTATATTTACAAAGCCTTGGAGCGGAGTTTTACACTACGCTCCTGGTGTGAAACTAGCGTTAGTATTCCAGCAATGTCCCCTGTATACACCCCCCTCCCCCGTATACAGACCCTCCAACACGACCCATTCCATTAGTTACAAAATGCCCTACTACTGAGCTTTCAATTGTCAGTTACTATGGTAACCACCTTTGTTGAAGAGAAAATGTTTTTTCAAGCATCAGTTAATTAAATAAAACTAGGTGAGTGACAGTTTTAAGCTCAGGAGTGGAGTATTCTGTACCTAAAGGAAGGGGTCATGTTGCGTATACCCCTCTACCCCTCATGCGCAGTGTTTTTCATACTGGGACATTTACATTTTGAAAGTCCCACACGAGAGTCATACGAACTATGAATGAAATGTCCTGCAATGAGCTCGGACATTCTTCTAACAAGAATTATCATCTACCTTTATGGGGCTTATTTATCAAAACGAATTTAGCTTTAGCCTTTTATAAAATTCAATATCTGATCAAATACTTATGGACTGGTTGATTTTTCATAAGGATGTCTTTTAGTGGGTAACATAATTGTACTATGTTTATCTTGATTTTCATTTACCTACTAATGATCTATCACATTTGCTATTGGTCAGCACAATGTTTTAATAAAGAAACCTATCTAAAATGCAAGAGAAAGTCAGGTCTATGTGAAATTTGTTTTCATTTCTCGACATCAATCATGGCTATGAGATACAAGCTGTCAGATAAAAACATTGTATGAAAGAGTAATTAGTAGAGGAAAAGGGAAACAAATCTGATTGCACTACTTAATTTGAACATTTTGAAGATTAAAAATAGCATGTAGAACAAGATATGCGGGCACATAGCCAATAAATTAAGTCAATTAAAATAGACAGGATAACAAAGTACAATATAGAACACAATTACTGCAATTTCTCTTCAGTGCATGGAATTTGGACCAAGTAAATGCATACAAAAATATCTTCGAGACCTTCATTAGACAATAATGCTTTAACTAGTCAAACAATTACCCATCTCTTTCTTTTAATGGCAATTATTCATTCAACAAAAAATGCTCATCAACATGAACATTTGGAACAAATTCCATTTGTCTTTGTGAAAACTCTGCCACATGTAAGAAAATCATTTAATTATTCATATTAAGTTGTCCCAAAAAAGTAAAATACATTTTGTAATTGCTTCTATTAGCTATGCAACCAAGGCATCCCTCGACAGAACAATTTCAGAAGCGTACCAAAGATACCCACTACTAAGTATTAATGCACTCCCCCCCGGCACTCCCCTTTTATGTACATAACTTAGCTGACTTACGTCTTCAGAACCCTGCCTTAACTTTTCTTTGTGTATCTCTGGTCGTGCATAAGTGTCTAACCCAGCCCATACTGTACAATTTAAATGCCTCCCTCCCCTCAAAATGCGTAGGGATGTCATACCCTACCATATGAAGTTACATACGATCAGAGGAACCTCTGCCACTCATACAGCCAGACTTTCACATGTTGCATACATTGGGCTGGATCCAGACTGAAGTAAGTGCTTGAACTTAGTTACTCCTGGGCTAAACCATGTTGATTGCAGGGGGAGTCAAGTTAATTGTATTCTTTGCATGCAGGGATATATCTTTGAATTGCTTACTGCACACAGATACTGACCAGCTTTACTATCACACTGTTATTTAGACTTGGGATAGGAAGCATCATCTCTCAACTCTAATACTGTTTGCAACAGATGAAATATGACTCCCCTGCAATCAACATGGTTTAGCCCAGGAGTAACTAAGTTCAAGCACTTACTTAAGTCTGGATCCAGCCCGTTGGCTGTTGTTATTAAGTCTGGAACAGGCCCTAAATGTGTAGTTCTCATCATTATTGAACAATCAGATGGGAATGGAATTACTAGGTCAAAGAATGTATATCAGCACCATCGTCTCTTTCAGATTGTGTAGATCAACTGCCAGAACCACCATATCTAGTATAGACCATGTAAGGGTTTGGAATTGGACAGTGGATGCTCTCTGTCTTTTGTGATCAGCACAAACTTTTGAATGTAGAGTTAAAGTGTTAAAGAGCTCTATTGATCTTCCCTAAGTGCTGACAGGTTGTGGCCATAATGGAGCACCTTTAGGAAACTGCTAACTACATGGCTTTACGCAATCAAGACAAAGCCCATCTAGAAGAAAAGCAGATGGCAGCAATTGAAAGAAACAATGTCACACGGAGAGACCAAGTACGGTAATGTGATGAGTTTTAGCTGTTGAAAAGGCTTAAAAATACTTTGCCTATATCCTACAGAGAGCAATTACTGCAGAAGTTGGGTAATTGGCCTGTAGTCTTAAAGAAACTTCCCCTGGCAGGATAGCAGTCATCATAGTCGCTTTTTGAAACACATTCTTTTACCTTTATTTTTCTGTGCTTGAAAACAAATGAGACATAGGGGCCAGATCCAGACCTACGTTTCATCGCGTAGCGTATTTACACATCCGTAAATACTATGCGCTCCCCTTGGCACTCACCTCAGTCGTATGTATTTTTCCTGTATTAAACTTACCAAACCCTACCTTAACTTTTCCAAGCGTGACTGCTGTCGACCATAACGGCTGCACGTACTTACGCACCTGAACACGCCCATACTGTATAATTTAAATGCCTCGCCCCGCCTCCGAAGCTTAATTATGGGTGTCATATGGCTGGCACCCCCCTTTGTCTGTAGTTACGCTTATGGTAGGCTCGTAAGTATGTGCAGAGCTTCTGGTCATAACATCTTCCGCGCACATGCGCAGAACATGCAAAACTGCGTTTTTACGACTACGGAAATCGTAAATACGCTAGCGGACGTAGCTCTGGATCTGGTCCATAGGGGCTACATCCAGAACTTCGCAGCAGATATCTGATAATAGATCGCCACTCAATCTTAAATCCTGTGCACTGGACTTCCATTACTAGGGGCCAGATTTACTAAGCTGCGGGTTTGGAAAATTAAAGATGTTGCCCATAGCAACCAATCAGATTCTAGCTGACATTCTCTAGTATGTAATAGCAAAGTAAGAGCTAGAATCTGATTGGTTGCTATGGGCAAGATCTCCACTTTTCCAAATCCACATCTTAGTAAATCTGGGCCTAGGACCCTATCTTACGTGCATCGTACATAAGGGCTTAACCAAGCAATATTCTGAGTAAAAAAAACTGAAACACAGATTAGGGTCCCACCACTGGAAGATTTTGTTGACACTAGCAGTTGGGTTACCTTAGTAATGCTGTATTGTTAAACTTTCCTACTTATGTATGTGTGGATGCACTCGGACGTGTATTTTATGGTTTGTTGCATTGGGCTTCAGTTAATAAATTTGTCAAGTGTTTTAGTTATTAGCTCTGGAGTTCTGAGTATTTCAAATGAATGAGAAACAGTAGTTGCTTAGATTCCTAGGGCCAGATTTACTAAGCTGCAGGAAAGAAAAAGTGATGTTGCCCATAGCAACAAATCAGATTCTAGCTGTCTTATTACATACTAAAAAATGTCAGCTAGAATCTGGTTGGTTGCTATGGACAACATCTCCACTTTTCCTTTCCCACAGCTTAGTAAATCTGGCCCCTGGACTCCTAATAGTTGGTATTACTCTTTAACACCTATATGCATGACTTATAGAGCGGCCTCTTTTATAGTTTATATAGTCTTTTATAGTTTTTTTTTAACACGTAAGTGACGGCGATTTCGGAACAGGAAAATCGCTGTGCTTTTCTATAGAAATGCACAGCGATTTTGCCATTTATAAAGTGACGCTTATCAACGGTGATTTAAAATCGCCCAAGATAAGCGCCCATTTGTGAATACCGTGATTTTGCCCAAAAAATCGCTGCAAAATCGTGACGATTTCTGTCGATTTGAAATCGACATTAAAAATCGATTTTTGTAAATGAGGCCCTTTTGACTCCAGGATATTCCACATCAGTGATTCCACAATAATCCACTTGTATGGAAAAACTACATCAAAATCTATTGCCAATGTGTGGGTTTAGTCCATTTTTTTTTAAAATCATAAATAGACCCATAAACTCCCAGTAATAGTTCATTGTCTGCTTTTCATTGTGTTTTCCTAGATACTTACATGGAAATTGCCATCTGTCTCTAAAGCAACTATTTTATTATTTTCTTTTCCATTAAAATAATCTTTGTATGTAACCATGCTATCTAAAAATATATATTTTAAATGTTATCACAGATTGTTTTCAGACTAGTCAGTATTCAGTATCAGTATTTGTGGTCAGTATTCGGTATCAGTATTTGTGGTCAGTATTCAATATCAGTATTTGTGGTCAGTATCCAAATACAAAAACTTACATGAGCTGCACAGGTAAATCTCATATGAGCCTCCGGATCATTTAGATTAGCTGCGAGCATACACCCATTCCTCCTTTTCTACCGCTATTTATTTGCTATATTGCTGCAGAGTGTGTCTCATCACCATTGTTGTGCTGTATTGAGTATACCATAGAGACAACGCTTATGTATTAATTTGTTATGTGATGTAATTGCAGACATCTGTCTATCTTCATATTTTCGTGATTGGTGTATTCTAGTATTTTTTGTGTAATGTTTGCATAGTTTTATATTGTTGCATTTTTTATGCTGTCATAATAAAATTATATATTTTAATAGAAAGCAGATTTATACATGTGACTTCTTTATTTAGGGTGTGCACCAATTAAGTTTCACTTCTGTTTTTCTCTAGCCTTTTATTGGAGAATAGTGTTGTAGTATTTTGTGGTCAGTATTCAGTATCGGTATTTGTGGTCAGTATTCAGTATCGGTATTTGTGGTCAGTATTCAATATCAGTATTTGTGGTCAGTATTCCATATCAGTATTTGTGTAGAGGAGGCAGTACCTGCAGCGGAAGAGGACTCGTCGCGGGAGGAAGATGCAGGGACGGGATCCGAGGAGGCGGATGTCGCTGGAGGAGCGGGAGGCCCGGAGATCGTTGCCGGCAGCCGTCTGGCAGGGAATGGCTGTCGGCCGGTCATGTGGGACCGCCGCGAGCCAATAAGAGCAGGAGTGAAGAGGCACTGGAGCACCTGCAGCAACTCCCTAGACCACCAGGGTTTATCAGCACCGGACGGTGCTGCAGCGGATTATTCACCCCGGACCACGGAGGGGTGACAGGTACTTCCACGTCCCACTAGGCCACCAACGATCTGCTAATCTGCCCAGCACCCCAGGGAAACCCCTGGAATTTGGCACCGGATAGGGGGGTGGCAGCATAAGTACCTCTCCCACTGGTTAGCGCAGGGTTGGGGGGAAAACCCAGGGTGTGTGAGACAGGAGTGAGTGTGCCGCAGGTTGCAAGACCAGAGTGTGTGTGGAAGTGGGACAGCAGGGTGGTGGGACTGATTTACACGTCCTCCGATTCAGAGAGAGAGAGAACGGTCGGCACAGCTAACGGTGAGTGAACAACGTGTAATACCCGCTGTCATCTTACATTTTGGCGTAATCGGCAGGATCCATGGCGGACAAGCAGCAAGCGGCGCAAGCGGCGCCAGCGGTACGGGCGCCTGCGCTTGTACCGTTGGGGGCAGTGTTAGCGCATGTGCCAAAGTTTGATGGGAGGAACATGATGGTAGCAGATTGGGAGGAGCGGTTACAGGAGACTATTCGGTTGTACCAGGTCGCTGAGGCGTTGCAGCCGGAATTGGCGCTACAAACCTTAGAGGGGGAGGCTAGGAGGACGGTTTTGCTGGGGGCCGCGGCGCAAAGAGGTACCTTGAAGGACATCTGTGGACTGCTCAAGGATGTGTATGGAGACACCTCATCGATCGGAACCCTCAAACAGCGGTTCTTCGCCCGGACACAGAGGGAGGCGGAGACGATTCCACAATTTGCAAACGGTCTACAAGAACTGCTACGGGAAGTGCAAGACAGGGACGCGGGCGCGTTGGGAAGTCCAGATCAGACCCTGCGGGACCAATTTGTCATGGGATTGTGCAGCGTTCCCTTGCGACAGGCTCTGCGGGACTGGGTGGCGATGGAGCGGACTTTGACTTTTCACCAGATGCTGAAGGACGCGATCGCCCGAGACCGAGATGACAACTTCGGGGCATATGCGGTGGCGTCCCTACAGGCCAGAACCGTCGAGCCGGAACCGCGGCCCGCTGCCAACCCCTTGGAGGGATGCGTACGGGATCTGAAGGAAGTGCTACAATTGATGCGGGAGGATGTAACGCAGCTGCGCCAGGAAGTACAACAGCTTAAAAGTGAACGGAACACGGAGGAAGGGGAGCGTCGGCGGGAGTGGACCCGTGGCCGGGGAGGGTCCCGAAAAGGGGAGGGCCCGCGCTGCTGGAACTGCCGGCGATTAGGACATCTCGCCCGGAATTGTCCGGAAGGTGGCGAAGACCCGGGGCGGCCGTTAAACTAACGTCCCTCGCGGTTAAGGGGCCACCCGTGGGGGAGAAGAGGAAGCAGGACGAGAGGGAGAACTCGGCTGAGTTGGTTGGAGAGTGCCCTGTGGTGGAGGCCTGGTTGGGAGGGAGGTCCCAACGATGCCTGTTGGATACTGGGTCCCAAGTGACTACGATGGCAGAGGAATGCTTTAGGAAGGAGTACCCCAACCTTCGTACCGCGAAGAATGAGAACTGGATAAAGCTCACTGCTGCGAATAGTCTTCCCATCCCAGTGGTAGGAGTGGTCTGGTTGGAGGTAGAGGTATGTGGACAGAAGCTCGGAAAGAAAGGCATCGTAGTCGTCCAGGGATCCGGGATGCCTCATGGCCCTGTCATTATTGGTATGAATGTGCTGCGGTGTTTGGATCAGGTGTTAGTACAGCGGCAAGGCCCACGGTATTGGAGGAAGCTGGGAGTCCAGAGGCCCGTCCAGCAAGCCCTGCAACAGGTCACCAGGCAGCGGGAAGGAACCCTCGGGGGGGACGTTCGGGGTCCGATAGGATCGATCCGGACTAGCTACCGACAACCGCTGGAGCTGTTGCCCCGGCAGGAGATGTTACTTCACCTGGAGGTGCGAACCCATCGGAAATTGGAAGGCTTGGAGGTACTGATCGAACCAGTCGGGCAGGTGGTGGAGGATGGAGAGTGTATGGTGGCCCGGACCTTGGGCGTGGTGCGGCGAGGAAGGGTACCCGTCCGATTGTGCAACCTGGGGGAGGGGAAACAGTGTGTCCGGGCCGGGACAGTACTGGCTCACGTGCTGGCCGTGGAAGAAGGAAGTGTACGAGGGTCACAAGAAGTGGAGTTGCGACCAAATCGACAGACCCCGTGGGAGATGGCTGTGCACGTGGCGCCGGTGGAAACACCTACGACGGAGTGGAACGGAAGGGTCATCCTGGAGGAGGTCGATGTGACCATAGAGGATTTAGAGCCGGCCGTGAGGAAGAAGTTGGAAGACCTGCTATGGGACAGACAGTTGGCATTTTCCCGACACGAAGAGGATTTCGGTCTGACGACCGAAATGGAGCATGAGATTCTTACCGGGGACGCCCATCCTGTTCGGGAGCGATACCGCCAAATTCCACCGAAGCTATATCAGGAGGTGAAGACCATGTTGCGTCAGATGCTGGAGAACAAAGTAATACAAGAGAGCAAGAGTCCCTGGGCATCCCCAATTGTCCTGGTGAAAAAGAAAGATGGGACCTTGCGGTTTTGCGTGGATTATCGACGCTTGAACAGTTGTGCCATTCGGGATGCTTATCCTATTCCCCGCATTGAAGAGTTGCTGGCAGCGCTCGGTAAGGCAAAGTATTTCTCCACACTCGATTTAGCCAGTGGGTATTGGCAAGTGCCGGTAGCGGAGAAAGACCGGGAGAAAACAGCGTTCGTCACGCCCATGGGGTTGTATGAGTTTTGCCGGATGCCCTTCGGCCTAACCAACGCGCCTGCTACTTTTCAACGCCTGATGGAATGGTGCCTGGGAGATTTGAACTTTGACGCTCTCCTAATCTATTTGGACGATATCATCGTGTTCGCTCCGACGGTGGAGGAACATCTGGCCTGTTTGAACCTGGTACTGCAACGCCTGGAACAGTATGGACTTAAGCTGAAGCCACGGAAGTGTCATCTTTTGAAGAGAAGCCTGGAATATTTGTGACATGTGGTGTCGGAAGAAGGAGTGAGGCCGTCTCCGGAGAAAATCGCGGCGATACTGGAGTGGGAGACACCACAGACCGTCACGGACCTGAGGGGTTTTCTCGGATTGGCCAGCTACTACCGGCGGTTTGTGGAGCGGTTCGCAACGATTGCGGGACCGTTGACATTGCGTCTCCGAGGGCTTTCCCCCGAAGGAAAGACGCCTGCAGTGGAATGGGGCGCTGAGCAGGAGGGAGCTTTCGCCCGGCTGAAACAGGCACTCACACAGGCTCCTTTTGTTCTGTACACTGACGGAAGTCAGCAGGGACTGGGAGCCGTGCTCGCCCAGGTACAGGAAGGAAAAGAGAGAGTCATCGCCTTCGCCAGTCGGAGCCTTCGAGACCCGGAACGAAACCCGGAGAACTATAGCTCATTTAAGTTGGAACTCTTGGCAATGGTATGGGCGGTGACTGAGAAGTTTGCAGAGTACTTAACTGGGGCGGAGTTTGAGGTGGTTACCGACAACAATCCCTTGGCTCATCTGGAGACCGCCAAGCTCGGAGCCCTGGAGCAACGATGGGTCGCCCGGCTCGCAAAGTTCTCGTATCGAATTCGTTATCAGCCTGGAAGAGAGAACCAAAACGCTGATGCGTTATCCCAGTTTCCCACCCGATCCCCAGCAGGCGGTGGGGACGAAGAGCTAGAAGGGGTGGAAATGCCTAACCTTACCAGGGTGCCCAAGAGAGAGGGGATTGAGGCACAACTCCATGCCATCCTACTGGACGCCCTACCGTCGGAGTGGAGTGAGGAACAAGGGAAAGACCACAGCTTGCGGCGCATTCGGCGGTGGAAAGAACAACGACAGTGGCCCTCAGTTACAGAAAGAAATCGCCTGTCTCCGGTGGGGAGAAAAGTGTTGCACCATTGGGACCAGCTCCGAGTGCAAGAAGGACTGTTGGTGCGAGAGGCCTATCTTTTCCAGGAGCTCTGGAAGGTTTGGCAGGTGGTGATTCCGGAACATGTGGCGTGACAGCTGGCGGTGGAGGCTCACGAGACGGGAGCCCATCTGGGTGCACTGAAGACATACCAGTGGTTAAGGAGGCAGTACTTTATTCCCGGGTTCCAGCGAATGGTGGAGGAGGTGTGCCAAACTTGCCCCAGGTGTGGGTTGACGAAACCAACGGAGCAACACGTTCCTGCTCAGGTGATACGAACCAGCAAGCCTTTGGAACTCCTGATGATGGATTATATTCTCATAGGAGATTCAGTGAGCGGGCACCGATACGTACTGGTGATGACGGATCATTTTTCTAAATTTACGGTAGCAGTGCCCACTCGTAATCAAACAGCGGAGAGTGCCGCAGAGGCGGTGGTGAATTACTTCATCCAACGGTATGGGTGCCCAACCCGGATTCATTCTGACCAAGGGGCATGTTTCCAAAGTAAGGTGATGAAGGAATTGTGCAGGGTGTATGGCTTGAAGCAATCCCGAACCACTCCGCACCATCCCCAAGGAAATGGCGCTTGTGAGCGACTCAATCAGACTTTACTACAAATGCTGCGCACCTTGGAAACGGAGAAGAAGACCAGGTGGCCGGAGTTTTTGTATGACTTGGTGTGGGTCTACAACAACCGTGTGCATCAAACTACCGGGTTTACTCCATACTTCCTGCTGTTCGGGCGGCCAGGGAGTGAGATGCGGGATCTGGCTTTGGAAAAGGAAGAGCTCACGGACGAGGATCGACCATCAGGGTGGGTGGAGGAACAGCGATGGAGATTAAAGATCGCGTGGGACCTGGCCGGACGGCAAATGGAAAAGAGACCAACGCCATCTGGGGAACAAAAGGTCTCCGTGCCTCTAGAGGTGGGTCAGCCAGTGCTATTTGTGGTCAGTATTCAGTATCAGTATTTGTGGTCAGTATTCAGTATCAGTATTTGTGGTCAGTATTCAGTATCAGTATTTGTGGTCAGTATTCAGTATCAGTATTTGTGGTCAGTATTCAGTATCAGTATTTGTGGTCAGTATTCAGTATCAGTATTTGTGGTCAGTATTCAGTATCAGTATTTGTGGTCAGTATTCAGTATCAGTATTTGTGGTCAGTATTCAGTATCAGTATTTGTGGTCAGTATTCAGTATCAGTATTTGTGGTCAGTATTCAGTATCAGTATTTGTGGTCAGTATTCAGTATCAGTATTTGTGGTCAGTATTCAGTATCAGTATTTGTGGTCAGTATTCAGTATCAGTATTTGTGGTCAGTATTCAGTATCAGTATTTGTGGTCAGTATTCAGTATCAGTATTTGTGGTCAGTATTCAGTATCAGTATTTGTGGTCAGTATTCAGTATCAGTATTTGTGGTCAGTATTCAGTATCAGTATTTGTGGTCAGTATTCAGTATCAGTATTTGTGGTCAGTATTCAGTATCAGTATTTGTGGTCAGTATTCAGTATCAGTATTTGTGGTCAGTATTCAGTATCAGTATTTGTGGTCAGTATTCAGTATCAGTATTTGTGGTCAGTATTCAGTATCAGTATTTGTGGTCAGTATTCAGTATCAGTATTTGTGGTCAGTATTCAGTATCAGTATTTGTGGTCAGTATTCAGTATCAGTATTTGTGGTCAGTATTCAGTATCAGTATTTGTGGTCAGTATTCAGTATCAGTATTTGTGGTCAGTATTCAGTATCAGTATTTGTGGTCAGTATTCAGTATCAGTATTTGTGGTCAGTATTCAGTATCAGTATTTGTGGTCAGTATTCAGTATCAGTATTTGTGGTCAGTATTCAGTATCAGTATTTGTGGTCAGTATTCAGTATCAGTATTTGTGGTCAGTATTCAGTATCAGTATTTGTGGTCAGTATTCAGTATCAGTATTTGTGGTCAGTATTCAGTATCAGTATTTGTGGTCAGTATTCAGTATCAGTATTTGTGGTCAGTATTCAGTATCAGTATTTGTGGTCAGTATTCAGTATCAGTATTTGTGGTCAGTATTCAGTATCAGTATTTGTGGTCAGTATTCAGTATCAGTATTTGTGGTCAGTATTCAGTATCAGTATTTGTGGTCAGTATTCAGTATCAGTATTTGTGGTCAGTATTCAGTATCAGTATTTGTGGTCAGTATTCAGTATCAGTATTTGTGGTCAGTATTCAGTATCAGTATTTGTGGTCAGTATTCAGTATCAGTATTTGTGGTCAGTATTCAGTATCAGTATTTGTGGTCAGTATTCAGTATCAGTATTTGTGGTCAGTATTCAGTATCAGTATTTGTGGTCAGTATTCAGTATCAGTATTTGTGGTCAGTATTCAGTATCAGTATTTGTGGTCAGTATTCAGTATCAGTATTTGTGGTCAGTATTCAGTATCAGTATTTGTGGTCAGTATTCAGTATCAGTATTTGTGGTCAGTATTGAGTATCAGTATTTGTGGTCAGTATTCAGTATCAGTATTTGTGGTCAGTATTTAGTATCAGTTTTTGTGGTCAGTATTCGGTATCAGTATTTGTGGTCAGTATTCGGTATCAGTATTTGTGGTCACTATTCGGTATCAGTATTTGTGGTCAGTATTCGGTAAATTTTTTTAAAATGGCGGCATTTTAAAAAATAGAGACAGATGAAAATTAGCTTTTGGCTGTCTCAACTTCTAAAAAACAATTTTGCGGCAATGACACCCACCGCCCATTAATGTGCAGCCCTCAGAAGCAAGTATCGTCAGATAGATACCATCGATATCTTCAGACCCCCCCCTGATGGCAGCTCTGTTTGTGTTGGCCCTGGCTATCGCTGATTAAGGCTTCTTGTGGTCACTTGTAGAATTGTTTTCATTTTAAAATTCCGGATCTCTGACCGACACCATAAACACTGCTTTACATTACAGTCACTTGTGCAAATTATTATGGATTGCACCAGTGAGGAAAACACATAAGAAACATCTCACAACATTGCACAGCTTTCACAATCATCACAATCCCAGCAAATAAATATGACACTTTCTTAACTCTTTCTTACCATTTCTTCTACCAAAAAAAATATCAAACACAAGAACACATGTCAAACGCCTTCTCCAAACCAAGGAAAACAGCAACATTTGCTTTCTCTCTTTAAAGCCCTAACCCAGCTCTCAGCAATGTCATATTATCTGTAATAATCTTTACAGTAATGGTTCTGACCTCCTGTTCCAAGCTTTCATTTTATTCATATCAGTGAATGCATTCAATAAAGTAATTGGCCTCTGATCGGTCTCTTGTATCTCCTTAAATACATCAGCACCCCATCGCCCACTGTCATTAGCTCACTTATTCTACCATTGTCACACAAACACTTAAACACTTCCATCACATTGAAACCTGGACGCTTTACAGACTGTAACAGATAAATCATCCTTTTCAGATGTCTTATCACTTGTTAGCGTTGTTACCAATTGCTTATTGTCATCCTCACATCTTCATACCACCAAACTGATTACAACACATTCCATGATCTTTTGTTTTCTTCCATTATCACAACAAAAATCCTTAATCACTTTGGGGCAGATCCTGAACTACGCATTTATGCGAATTTACGTGTGGCAGACACGTAAATTCGCAGCTTTGATCTAAGTGCGCATGCGCACCGCAGAAAATACGCACATTCGCGTAGCGTATTTTCACGCGTAAGGATAATTCACGTATTGCGAACGTAAGTAATTACGTGTGGGCGTGCCAAAATTACGTTAGCGACGAATACGTGCGAAATACGTGAAGTAGGCGGGGGGGGGATTTAAAGTGTATGGGGGTGCGACCCCATCGCCCACTGTCATTAGCTCACTTATTCTACCATTGTCACACAAACACTTAAACACTTCCATCACATTGAAACCTGGACGCTTTACAGACTGTAACAGATAAATCATCCTTTTCAGATGTCTTATCACTTGTTAGCGTTGTTACCAATTGCTTATTGTCATCCTCACATCTTCATACCACCAAACTGATTACAACACATTCCTTGATTTTTTGTTTTCTTCCATCATCACAACAAAAATCCTTAATCACTTTGATCTCATATTCACCTTTATAATTGTTCTGAACACTTCCTTCCACCGTTACACCTTTCCATTCTTTATTGTTTTTTCAGCTTGTACTTTCTGCTACTGAAACCTTTATTCTGTTCTTTTCCTGCAATATTTTACTGGTTTTACCATGAATTTAGTGGTAGCCATCTCGGCCCATATTCACAACCTAAGAAGCTTCCAGACTGGCAATACTAACAAAGCACCCCAGGCTCTCTCCTAAACACATACAGCCTTTCATTTGCCATCAGTGACTGCTGGACTTATGCTCTGTTTCACTGACAAAGAGTGTTCCAGTAACTCCAGTTACTCCAGCGGGAGAAATAGGAGAAGGTGCTCAGTGCAACCAGCAGGTTTCATTGGATCTCCTTTGGCTGCCGCATTGGGGACCTTCTCCTGTTCCACCCAGAGTGGGTCTTTGGAATGGTGTCACCTAGAATACTAAGTTCAGTTCTAGAGGCCATATCTCCTGAAGGACATCAACACATTAGAGACTTTGCAAAGAACTACAATGGTCCATGGCATGTATAAAAAAAATATATACTGAAAGACTAGGGCAACTCAATATATCTTTCACACATGTCACGTATATCAAAGGGTGTAACCAGGTAGAAGAGGGGGACATTTTTGAAAGGAAGAGGTGTATTGAAATATGAGGCCATCCATAAATCTTTTATTGACAGTTTAATAATACACACAAATATTTTCTTCTGGCTAGAAGTAATCACATTTCTGAAACAATGAAAGGTCACTTCATTCCTATAATACCATAGAATAACAAACCACTGCTAACACAATGGCGATGCACAATAAATAGAAAAACTGACAATATTAAAGTTCAAATCAGAGCACTAAAACAACCAGTCACCAGAATCTGCCTCTCTGGTACAAGAGAGATGTATACACAAAAAACAGTACTGGTGAGCGCTAGAACACATGAATTACTCTGATGAATTAAAACTACTTCCCAATCTTTAATAATCCAACAAATATTTAACACATTTATAACACTAAAACATAGAAATGATACCGGTCTTTAATCAATATCTATCAATAATAGAAACTTTCTCTCTTTAGACAATTAAATCGATCCAGGACAAATAGTCAGGAACACTTCATATAAATGTACGTCTTAACGCGTTTCTCTGTATAGCCTTGCGGTTTCTTCAGAAGGTAAAATGTGGAAGGCTATGCAGAGAAACGTGTTAAGATGTACATTTATATGCATGTGTTCCTGACTATTTGAACCTTTGGACTGGGTCGATTTAATCATCTACATAGAACAAGTTTTTATTATTAATACTGTTGGACTTGAAGCTCTAATTACAGCATGAAAAGTACACGGTTCAACTACAAATAATGGACTGGATTCACAACTCCATAATTGTGAGACATACGTAAAGACATATGCGTAAAGACTGCACATACACAATCTACGTGACGAAACGATATGTAGATTGCATAAAATAGTTACTACGCACGCGTAGTAGCTACTATCGGTAAATTAAGGATGTGTGGCTGCCTGTGATATCCTTTTTGACTTTTTAGTAAGCTTGTGGACCTTAGCCAAATATGAACTTTATTCTAATACATGCTGGATATTTCTATACAGTAACAAACTTATAGTCAGAACCAGTATCATTTCTATCTTATGGTGTTATTTATGTATTTTAAATATTTATTTGAATACTAAAAATTGGAAAGTATTTTTAATTCATCTGAGTTAATTCATGTGTGTTCATTTCTAGTGTTTACCACTATTCTTTTTTTTGTGCCTACAATACTTCTCTTTATATAAAAAGACATTTAATTTTACTAGGCTACCCACTATCTGGAGAAAACATGTTGGCCTTCCCTGTGGCAATCCTTTTTATTTCGCTGGCTTCAGGAAGAAGGCTTTCTTAAATTCCCCATATGAATCATTGAAGGTAGAGGTTATTAGTCCAGTTGTAAAGAAAGGTCAGTGTAAGTTATGGAATGGGACAGTAAAATGTTCTTGTAAGGTCTTTAAATTTATATTTTGCTGAACAAGAAATTCAGAATATTTAGAAATCCACCAGGGACAAGAGGATATTCAGTTTAACCATTGTTATTGTACGAAATGTTCTAACAATCTATCAAAGTTACTAACTAGGACAACGGTATAAGAACACATTGTAATGACTCATCTTTATTTTAAAATGCTACTAAGTTAATTCAAGGAATCTTGTGAAATGTGTGTCTAAAAATGACATCAAATTATACTAAAACAACAAAAAATAATGTGCAGAATTTCTAATAATTGTAATTATTTCACATATATTTTTAGTATGTTTGTTACAGGGGAATTATAAATGAAGATTCTAAAAGGAAAAGTTTTAATGTTTTCATTTACCAAACACTTTTTAGGAAATAATACAAAAAGATAGCAACCAATCAAATTCTAACTCTGTATAGGCTTCATTCGTTACGAGTCCCCACTGCGAGGGCTCGCATTGCGAATTAGGGACAGCCGAAATCTGTTTTTCGGCTGTCCCTAATTTGAACGTGAGCCCTCTCAGAATTTTTTTTATGAATAAGTGAGTATGCGAATTCGGGTTACAGATTCGCATACTCTCCCATTAACTTTCGGAAGTCCCGCCGCCAGGAACTTAAGTTTAGGCAGCGTGGGGAAGACTTAGGGTTAGGCTACAGGAGTGGCTTAGAGTTAAGCTGTGGGGAGGCTTAGGGTTAGGCTGCAGGGGGGAGACTTAGAGTTTGGGTTAGGGAGCGGGTTGGGGGAAACTCACTTTTCGGAGCACCATGTTCGGTGCTCCTGGGATCGATTGCTATGCCTCATTGAGGCATAAGTAATCGATATCCCAGCCAGTTTGGAACTGGCTAGGAGCAAACTGCCCGTTTGAAATAGGGCTGTTCGCTATGGGGACTCACACTCGCTTCATTAAATATAAACCAAGATGTTCAAAAAATAATAATGGACCAGATCATCCATATGGTTGAGGGGAGATCACTTCCTTTGCTCATACAAAAGATCTTACCTTGAGATTTTCACACTGTCCCCAAATAAAATGGGGTCGGCACAGAAATCGTGATTGTACTATACATAAGGGAAAAATTCTCCCCTTCCCACCCCACTGACAGAAAGTCTTACAGTAAAAAGTCTGGATGCTGAGGATCCAGATTCATGCTGGAAGTCAAATATGTTCACATTTGTGTAAGGCAGCCCGGTGGCTCAGTGAGTAGCACTTGTGTCTCACAGCACTGCAGTCATGAGTTTGATATCCGGACTAGGTCTTATCTGTGTGGAGTTTCTATGTTCTTCCCGTGTCGGCGTGGGTTTCCTCCGAGTGCTCCTGTTTCTTCCTACATGCCAAAAACAATTGGCTGCTTACTAATTTAACCCTAATGTCTGTGTTAGGAAACTTGGAATGTAGCTCCAATGGGGCAAGGACTAATGTGAAATATTCTCTGTAAAGCGCTATGCAATCTCAAAGCACTATATAAATCATATAATCATATATAAATCATAAATATATCATATATAAATTATAAATATGAGTCTGGATTTTATGCAATGATTAATACAGTGGGTTTATTTTCTACTAGTTGTTCAAGCCATGTTGCCACTAAGTATTGTGGTAATGAGGGTAGTTTGCCACAGGGGAGTCTTGGAGAGTTTTGGATATTGCTAGTAGGATGTGGCCTTTAGCTACACACACTGTACTCACACTCTGTTACACAGGTGGACTTCCTGGGTCTAATTAGCAAAGTTACTGCTGGGGAGGAGAGCATAAATAGATAGTGTGTCCTATTGGCGGGGCGACCAATTCCAATAAGTTGTTGGTGACTAGACAAGATCATGGGCTAGATTTACTAAAGTCGATTTTAAATCGCTACTCTAAATCGCTCAGCATCGCCGTAGTTATTTAGCGATTTGATGCAGTCAAATCGCTAAATTTACTAACAGGCGATTTAGAGTAGTGATTTGTAAACTCCAGCGATGTGTAGCGATTAAACTCCAACAAGTTTATGTTAAACTCGCTGGAGTTTAAATCGCTGGAGTTTAAATCGCTGGAGTTCCTGGCCCTGGGGAAAAAAAATGGCTGCCGCAGCAAGCTGTTCACCCTTGGCAAGCAGCTGCCTATAGTGCTATAAGTCAAATCATGCACATGTGATACAGTGCATGATTTGGCTTACTGTACTATAAGCGTCAGCATGCCAAGGGTTAATGGCATGCTGTTGCCAGCATCTTCTGTCCGATACACTGGAAAAATGTAATACATGTGCATGATTTGACTGATAGTACTATAGGCAGCTGCTTGCCAAGGGTGAACGGCTTGCTGCGGCAGCCATTTTATTAATTTTTTTAACACATTTGATATTTTTTTTACAGCTCATGGGGGCTTATAAAAGCTAAGTGAGTGTCAATTTCAATGAAATCGACACTCACCCCCATGTGATTTAACTCGGGAGAGTTGAAGCAAATCTCTGACGATTTACTAAATCTCGACCTTAGTAAATCCAGAGATTTGTATGCTCCTCATGCTAAAAATCTCCAGAGAGATTTAAACACTGGCGATTTAAACAAAGACACATCTCTGGTGATTTTAATGTGAATCGACTATAGTAAATCTGGAACAGTCAAAATCGCTGGTAAAAAACAACTAACTCCAGCGATTTTAACTAAATCGACCTTAGTAAATCTTGCCCCATGTGTGTTAGTAAGATCTAGGGACCTGGGATTTTGGTGTTAGGTGAATTTTATTCCTCCTGCTGGACTTCTTCTTATGCTGGATGCTTCCTGACAAAAAATCAACAGCAATGTGTTTCAGAAAACTCTATGGACCAGATTCAGATGTAACAACGTCAGGTGATTTACGCATGCAAGGTGCGTAAATCACCAGACTTAACTGGGCATGCGCCCTCCAGATGTTACGCTAGGATCACTATAGTAATCCTAGCGTAGCAACAATTGGACGAAACTTTGTTCCGTCCGAGCCCATTTGCATGCAAATGGGCTGTGCTTCCATTCCACCCGCTAAACCGGGCGGGTGGAAGCATGTAAAACGTACAGTGTGGGAGGGGGCTCCCACACTGTAGCGGATCAGCGGTCGTACGGACCGCTGATCCGCATGATTGAATTAATGTAGGCTTATGGATTACTGCATTGTTAGTCATTACTGCATTGTTAGTCATTACTGCATTGTTAGTCATTACTGCATTGTTAGTCATTACTGCATTGTTAGTCATTACTGCATTGTTAGTCATTACTGCATTGTTAGTCATTACTGCATTGTTAGTCATTACTGCATTGTTAGTCATTACTGCATTGTTAGTCATTACTGCATTGTTAGTCATTACTGCATTGTTAGTCATTACTGCATTGTTAGTCATTACTGCATTGTTAGTCATTACTGCATTGTTAGTCATTACTGCATTGTTAGTCATTACTGCATTGTTAGTCATTACTGCATTGTTAGTCATTACTGCATTGTTAGTCATTACTGCATTGTTAGTCATTACTGCATTGTTAGTCATTACTGCATTGTTAGTCATTACTGCATTGTTAGTCATTACTGCATTGTTAGTCATTACTGCATTGTTAGTCATTACTGCATTGTTAGTCATTACTGCATTGTTAGTCATTACTGCATTGTTAGTCATTACTGCATTGTTAGTCATTACTGCATTGTTAGTCATTACTGCATTGTTAGTCATTACTGCATTGTTAGTCATTACTGCATTGTTAGTCATTACTGCATTGTTAGTCATTACTGCATTGTTAGTCATTACTGCATTGTTAGTCATTACTGCATTGTTAGTCATTACTGCATTGTTAGTCATTACTGCATTGTTAGTCATTACTGCATTGTTAGTCATTACTGCATTGTTAGTCATTACTGCATTGTTAGTCATTACTGCATTGTTAGTCATTACTGCATTGTTAGTCATTACTGCATTGTTAGTCATTACTGCATTGTTAGTCATTACTGCATTGTTAGTCATTACTGCATTGTTAGTCATTACTGCATTGTTAGTCATTACTGCATTGTTAGTCATTACTGCATTGTTAGTCATTACTGCATTGTTAGTCATTACTGCATTGTTAGTCATTACTGCATTGTTAGTCATTACTGCATTGTTAGTCATTACTGCATTGTTAGTCATTACTGCATTGTTAGTCATTACTGCATTGTTAGTCATTACTGCATTGTTAGTCATTACTGCATTGTTAGTCATTACTGCATTGTTAGTCATTACTGCATTGTTAGTCATTACTGCATTGTTAGTCATTACTGCATTGTTAGTCATTACTGCATTGTTAGTCATTACTGCATTGTTAGTCATTACTGCATTGTTAGTCATTACTGCATTGTTAGTCATTACTGCATTGTTAGTCATTACTGCATTGTTAGTCATTACTGCATTGTTAGTCATTACTGCATTGTTAGTCATTACTGCATTGTTAGTCATTACTGCATTGTTAGTCATTACTGCATTGTTAGTCATTACTGCATTGTTAGTCATTACTGCATTGTTAGTCATTACTGCATTGTTAGTCATTACTGCATTGTTAGTCATTACTGCATTGTTAGTCATTACTGCATTGTTAGTCATTACTGCATTGTTAGTCATTACTGCATTGTTAGTCATTACTGCATTGTTAGTCATTACTGCATTGTTAGTCATTACTGCATTGTTAGTCATTACTGCATTGTTAGTCATTACTGCATTGTTAGTCATTACTGCATTGTTAGTCATTACTGCATTGTTAGTCATTACTGCATTGTTAGTCATTACTGCATTGTTAGTCATTACTGCATTGTTAGTCATTACTGCATTGTTAGTCATTACTGCATTGTTAGTCATTACTGCATTGTTAGTCATTACTGCATTGTTAGTCATTACTGCATTGTTAGTCATTACTGCATTGTTAGTCATTACTGCATTGTTAGTCATTACTGCATTGTTAGTCATTACTGCATTGTTAGTCATTACTGCATTGTTAGTCATTACTGCATTGTTAGTCATTACTGCATTGTTAGTCATTACTGCATTGTTAGTCATTACTGCATTGTTAGTCATTACTGCATTGTTAGTCATTACTGCATTGTTAGTCATTACTGCATTGTTAGTCATTACTGCATTGTTAGTCATTACTGCATTGTTAGTCATTACTGCATTGTTAGTCATTACTGCATTGTTAGTCATTACTGCATTGTTAGTCATTACTGCATTGTTAGTCATTACTGCATTGTTAGTCATTACTGCATTGTTAGTCATTACTGCATTGTTAGTCATTACTGCATTGTTAGTCATTACTGCATTGTTAGTCATTACTGCATTGTTAGTCATTACTGCATTGTTAGTCATTACTGCATTGTTAGTCATTACTGCATTGTTAGTCATTACTGCATTGTTAGTCATTACTGCATTGTTAGTCATTACTGCATTGTTAGTCATTACTGCATTGTTAGTCATTACTGCATTGTTAGTCATTACTGCATTGTTAGTCATTACTGCATTGTTAGTCATTACTGCATTGTTAGTCATTACTGCATTGTTAGTCATTACTGCATTGTTAGTCATTACTGCATTGTTAGTCATTACTGCATTGTTAGTCATTACTGCATTGTTAGTCATTACTGCATTGTTAGTCATTACTGCATTGTTAGTCATTACTGCATTGTTAGTCATTACTGCATTGTTAGTCATTACTGCATTGTTAGTCATTACTGCATTGTTAGTCATTACTGCATTGTTAGTCATTACTGCATTGTTAGTCATTACTGCATTGTTAGTCATTACTGCATTGTTAGTCATTACTGCATTGTTAGTCATTACTGCATTGTTAGTCATTACTGCATTGTTAGTCATTACTGCATTGTTAGTCATTACTGCATTGTTAGTCATTACTGCATTGTTAGTCATTACTGCATTGTTAGTCATTACTGCATTGTTAGTCATTACTGCATTGTTAGTCATTACTGCATTGTTAGTCATTACTGCATTGTTAGTCATTACTGCATTGTTAGTCATTACTGCATTGTTAGTCATTACTGCATTGTTAGTCATTACTGCATTGTTAGTCATTACTGCATTGTTAGTCATTACTGCATTGTTAGTCATTACTGCATTGTTAGTCATTACTGCATTGTTAGTCATTACTGCATTGTTAGTCATTACTGCATTGTTAGTCATTACTGCATTGTTAGTCATTACTGCATTGTTAGTCATTACTGCATTGTTAGTCATTACTGCATTGTTAGTCATTACTGCATTGTTAGTCATTACTGCATTGTTAGTCATTACTGCATTGTTAGTCATTACTGCATTGTTAGTCATTACTGCATTGTTAGTCATTACTGCATTGTTAGTCATTACTGCATTGTTAGTCATTACTGCATTGTTAGTCATTACTGCATTGTTAGTCATTACTGCATTGTTAGTCATTACTGCATTGTTAGTCATTACTGCATTGTTAGTCATTACTGCATTGTTAGTCATTACTGCATTGTTAGTCATTACTGCATTGTTAGTCATTACTGCATTGTTAGTCATTACTGCATTGTTAGTCATTACTGCATTGTTAGTCATTACTGCATTGTTAGTCATTACTGCATTGTTAGTCATTACTGCATTGTTAGTCATTACTGCATTGTTAGTCATTACTGCATTGTTAGTCATTACTGCATTGTTAGTCATTACTGCATTGTTAGTCATTACTGCATTGTTAGTCATTACTGCATTGTTAGTCATTACTGCATTGTTAGTCATTACTGCATTGTTAGTCATTACTGCATTGTTAGTCATTACTGCATTGTTAGTCATTACTGCATTGTTAGTCATTACTGCATTGTTAGTCATTACTGCATTGTTAGTCATTACTGCATTGTTAGTCATTACTGCACTGTTAGTCATTACTGCATTGTTAGTCATTACTGCATTGTTAGTCATTACTGCACTGTTATCATTACTGCATTGTTAGTTGTTACTGCACTGTTAGTCATTACTGCACTGTTAGTCATTACTGCATTGTTAGTCATTACTGCATTGTTAGTCATTACTGCACTGTTAGTCATTACTGCATTGTTAGCCATTATTACACTGTAAGTGTAGTCATTACTATTTTACGCAACCTATGTAGCGTTTTGTTACATAGCTTGCGTACATGCAGTCTTTAAAGACCACATGTACGCAATCTACGTAACATCGCGCTACATTGATTGCGTAAAATAGTTACTACGCATGCGTAATAGCTAGAATCGTAAAATTAGGCACGTATGTGAAAAAACTACGGGGTTGTGAATACGGCCCTTAGTCATTACTGTTTTTTAAGGCTTACTGCTCTATTGTATTGTATACCTAATCACTTTCACATCTCCGCCACGGCAATATCCTGGGTCTTACAACTTGGGATATTGCCGTGTCAAACAGATCATCACAGGGTCCCAGACTATGGAATGATCCCTTTCACACTGCAGGGCTGACCCAGGAAATTCCAGGACTCGGGTGATGGATGATGGGCGGTGTGTGCCTCCCGGTGAGAGATTTGTTTACCATTGCCATGGCAATAGTAAACAAATTCCTCCAATCAGATTTTATTGTGTGTGACCCTTTAACACTGCATCAGGTCTGACCCGGAAAACCACACCTCAACTCGGATTGTTGGACCTTGCCCCGGTAATAACCCGGGTTTTTGGTGCTGATTTGAAAGGGGTATATTTCTTGCATTACCTGCATTCTAGCATGGTTTAGCATACTTTGTTTATAAGAGTCCACAAGTAAGAACCATGTATTTCATTAGCCACCCTTCTAACTTCTATGTAATTAATTGTAAGACACAAATATTGTATGCAATTGTTAATAATTCAGATATATTTCTCTGAATTTGCTTGGTGTTTTTTGGCATTAACATAGCCTGTGTATTGTTTTTGGGTTTGTTTTTTATATTGTTCTTGGCATATTAATACAGTTTACGAAGACTGGCACACATATCTAGTAAGAATGAAACAAAAAAGTTAAGTCATAACAAAACAGTTTCATTCTGAACCATGCAAATTGAACTTTTACCAACTTCAAACACAATAGATGTGCGTAAATTACACCCATGTGATGGGTACTTCATTTGGCACATCGTAATAGAAATCAGTTCAGAATATGTTGGACCTATTCATTAAATCTGGCAAACTTCATAGTGCAACAAAGATTCATTTGTCCCTGTTAATTACAGATGCCTGTTGTTTATGAAAACACTTTTTTAATGAACAGAGAATTAAAGCCAAGGCATTGAAGAATGTTTCCCTGGGAAGTCTTATAACTTTAGAACACACAGCTGCAGGTTTTCTTTTGCCATTGACAGCAATCACAGTATGCTTTGTAATTGCTCTACCCTATAATAGTGTAATACATAACAATTCTATCTATCTATCTAATTCCTTAACTTCTTGTTAATATTCACCAATACTGAATTAGACTGTCTTCCACCATCCAAGCTTTCAAACATGGCCTTTAAAGATCCAAATATTTTTTGTTTCCAGAGGTCGGTTGCCTTTTAACATGAAACTGTAACGCCTTGCACACAGACTAGCCAGCTGACTTGCACTGAACAGAGGCACTGAGTCTAACTACTGACCAGGTTTTCACCAGAGCCCCTGATGGTGAGAATGGGCTTGTCTGCAGGTAAGTAGCAGGTCGTGGCCCTCTGGACAGTTTTTGAGTGCAGTGGACAGGTAACCAGATGCAGGATGAATGCAGAACAGGTAGAGCAATGTAACTATATACAGAAACAGGAATCCAGGAGTCAGCAGGAGGAACAGGAATACAGGAGTCAGCAGGAGGAACAGGAATTCAGGAGTCAGCAGGAGGAACAGGAATCCAGGAGTCAGCAGGAGGAACAGGAATCCAGGAGTCAGCTGGAGGAACGGGAATCCAGGAGTGAGATGGAGGAACAGTAATCTAGGAGTAAGCAGGAGGAACAGGAAACCAGGAGTCAGCAGGAGGAAAAGAAATCCAGGAGTCAGCATGAGCAACAGGAATCCAGGAGTCAGCAAGTAGAACAGGAATCCAGGAGTTTGCAGGAAGAAAAGGAATCCAGGAACTAACAGTAATTACAGGAACAGTGCACAAGGATATCTAGGTTACAATGAAGCAAAAAGGTTCAGGGAGTTAGCAGGCTAAGGTTAGTTGCTGCTGTGACAGAGAAAGAGCTGTGAGTGAGGTTTAATTAGAAAAGGGACACACCCAGCATTGAGGTCAGAGAAAGCAATGAGACACGCCTGATTGATTAGAACAGAAGCACAGAAGCAGACCAGAAAGTGTGGAGCAGAAGAAAGTCATGTGATTGGAACACATGTAAACAAAAGACATGACAAAACAAATCATGAGATGATCCCAGCATCTTGACAAGAATACAGGAATTTTCTGGTAATTACGGAAGACCTGGCAAACATATGAGCCTACCTGATGCCTATAATTGAAATGTGATGGCTCTACCATTTTTACTGACAATTGCAGTTCCCATTGAGCATGCTGTTTAATTTATACACATTGGGGCATATTCAGAACATGCTTCCGTGCGAATTTACGCCTGGCGGATACGTAAAACCACGATTTGGTATGTACTGCACATGTGCGCGACAGATGATACGCTACGTAACGTAACTGTGAGTGTATGGGCCATTCACGTATCAGTAGCGTAAATTCATTCAAGGGGGCATGCCAATTTTACATAGCCATAAGTATGCTTAAAATACGCAATGTAGGCGGGGGTTTGCATTTAAATCGTACAATATAAGTGTGCTTAGCGGCGTAACTCCTCGCTACCTATACGTACGTGTGCGGGCATGAGTGGTTACGCTGGCAAAAGGTAAGGTAGGGTTTGAAAAGTGGAAAGCAGTCAAAGTACGTACATTCAAGGGGTGTGCCTAGGGGAGTGTATAAAAGGTATGCTCGCGTAAATACGCTACGCTAGTAAACGGATTGGAAGCGGAGTTCTGGATCTACCCCAATATTTGATAGCAGATCTGAGGTTGTCATGTCTTCTAACCATCTGCTGAAAATATTGTGTCTCCACACACACTCTACAGATATCTGCCTATGCTGCACAGTGGACTGTTGGACAAATGGTTGTACTTGCGTATTCACTACTCACTCACTAAACCAAATCAACAAACCGTGGGGGCAAACACACTCTTGAGATATCGGAGCAAATGGTCATGAATTGTATGATCAGCCCAATAATTGGATAGGTCTACACCCAGCTTAAGTCTTCTTATACTCCATCCAAGCTTCTTATTCCTCAACTTTCATCTTTCTACCCCATCTGCCCTGAAGAACAGAATGACTGGACAGGCTTCCAAATAAGCAGCTTTATTGAAGTTATTATACCACATTAGTATTAAGTGATTGCATTCAAATAAACAGAAAATTCAATTCAGACTTGACGCACAAAGAATTAATTCAAAAGGCAGTAGTGAACAGCAAACCAGTTATGATCAACAGAACTATGAGAACACTCCCTATCTACAAGATTCATTGTAACAATTCTTAAGCCACCACATAATGTTCCACTGTTCAAATTTAAGCACCAATCCATAAAAGGTCTACACCCCAGCCTCCTATGAGTGTCTTTACCTAGAAAACTTTGCAACCCTTTTTGAAAAAATGAGATCTGATTAATCCATGAAAACCCCTAATTATATTGTGACTGGGAGGGATCATTGTGATAAATAATTACCCTTTACAAACTCCTATATTACATTCAATTTCTACCAATCAAGATTCCTGTAACAGAACATATTTCCCTTTAAAGCCACATACTGTGTCTTTATTTTTCATAGATCCAGCAACCCTCCCCTTGATTACATAGAGAATTGCTGACCCCTACCTTAAAGTGTCCATGCCATCCTGAAATTTCCTTCCCCCACCCATTAATTTAAGCAGCAATCACATGAACCCCTGTAACGCCGTCAGTGGAACTTCCTGTGCAGATGTCTGGATCCTGAGGATTAAGATCGGTACTGGGATTACAGTGTGGGTGAATGCTCACTAATAAAATGCAGCCATTTTCCACTTGCTTGGATTCAGTCCATTGATACCTACTACAGAAATCTACTCTTCCTTATGGGGGCTGTTATGTTCCTCTCCTAAACTCCTTTCCAACCTATTGTCAATCACATAATTTAGCCTTAAAACCTTTGCTATTCCTTATCAATCCCAACCTCTGGAGTAACCCAGATTTCCCCACTGGCCATTTTCACAGTTGCTTCCAAGAATGCACTACCTTGGTTTCCATTTTGTTAACAATGTCAAGGGTGGTGGGATGATACTTTTCATAGACAACTTATGGGCTCTCATTAAGGAACTGTTATGATTGGTAGATCACAAGACACAATAACTTTGGAACTGGAGAGGTTTATTGCAGGGTGACACGAAAGGAACAGAAATACAACATAGGAGTAATATGCAGGTGTAGTACATCCACAGGGGGCATGCTAGAAAGCCCAAATCAAGTCCACAGAGTGTGCAGCATAGTTGTATAAAGCAGGGATCCAAGTTAGTGGGGACAAGGAGAATCAGGTAACAGGACCATGGATGAGAAGAGCAAACAAACATGCAGCACAGGAAGCAGGTAACAGAAAACAATGACCCATACCTTGCTCTGGATGATGGGATAGATAAAACCAGAGCACAGGTGTAGCATAACAAGCACATTACACAAATTAGTATCAGAGAGAGAGAGTGTTCAACAGCATCCTCTAGAGGCAGCTAGTAGAAATGTCCACAACAAGAATTATCAGTCCAGAACTGCCTCTAAAGGCATAACCAGAAATGGCAGTCAAGGGTGTAATAGGAACATGCTTTCAAACTATTTTTGTGGTCTCTAAATAGTACTTTCTCATAGCTCTAACCTGCTGGAAGCATTGTTGGATTATTACTTGGTAGCTGCTTATTGATGTAAGCTGTGGATACAGAGTACCCCAAAAAGTACCCCCGTAGATCAGTACGTAATTACCCGCTAAACTGTGAAAAATAGCACAGAGGCGAAGGTTAGTTCAAACTTACGCAACAGAGTTTACTCAACAGAATCAGGGTAACAGCAAGGTACAACAAGACAGTATTCACGCAGCGCAGCCGACCAGGAAGGCAAGACGTTCAGTCCAGACGTCTTCTCAGGAAAGATGAGAGTGAGTGTCCAAAAACAAAGTCCTTTTATGTCCATACATCAAAGAGGTAGCCAATCTTCTGCTTGATTGGAGGGATCTCAATCCTCTTGGTGGTTCCTAGGTCATCATTGGTCCTGGGGTCTTCCATTGTTCTCTCCTTGGAGGGTCATCTGCATATCCTTCATTCATATACTTTTTATACTCTAATCTAGCATAGCGCATAACTACTGCCGCAAACATGCGGACTTATCAGCGTCTAGCTAACATTATGGGTTATGATTTAAGCTACCCTATGAATATAAACAACACATATAAAGTCCATTCAATTGCTGTTTGGTGGTTTTCTCTTGTTTACTCCGTCTGTAGAGATAAAGCACTGTTTTAATAAATGGGAACATTTTAGTACATTTTATATTAACAAACCCTGTGTGTTTATATGTGTGTAAATGTATGTCTTATAACTTTAATATCGAATTAAACAAAGCCCGCGAAAGTGTGTATGAGCATTGAAATTCACGCGCATGTGCGTACGCGTTACCGATTTCCCGCACTTTTGCGGTTCTTTATCTCTCACTATACAGCGATCAATTTGCGAATATTCGCTAATGTATTTTAATATTTTTCTGTTTCGACAAAGCAGACAAAGATGTTTCCATGGTTATATTCAACTGTATTTTATATCTATATAATTTCTTTTGTTAATCTGGCTTATAAAGCGCCTATTTATCCTTCAGTAAACAAAATGGTAAAACAATAATTAATACATGAAAAGAACATGCTACTTTAGATTTATTGTGCGCTCCATTCCTTAGAGATACATGTATTTCAAATATGTATATAATACCTTAATATCCATTTTATGTACTTGTTTAAGTGTCTTTATTTCTCCTTGAAAATCAGTATAATTAAGTATCTTTATAAATATATAAAATACCCTTTGGTCATGGCATTTATATCTCGGACATCAAGTGAATCTTCATCTATGCTCACTGCTTATGAGAAAACTCAGCTATAAAAGTATAAATAGTAATGTAATATTAGAATTTAAAATGACTAAAGTTAGAAAAATGAAAGCAAATTTCCTTGACTCCCATAAATTATTTAACCATGATAGGGGGCTGCAGAACAATATTTTAGTAGAAAAAATATACAGTAGTTATATATATTTATATATATGTATAGACAATCATGTTTATTATTACAAAAATATATTTTATTAAGTCTTTTATATTCAAATAATCTTATTACCATTGTATCCTGATATAATGAATCTGATAGTATTCTGCATTTGGAAACACCCCAAACAAAAAATATGTGTCTTAAGAGTGATCGTTACACGAAAAGTAGGAATGTGGGGGTAGATCCAGAACTACGTGTGTGCGTACGTATTTTGGCGGTGCGTATTTTCGTACACGTAAGGTCGCTACACTCCAGACGGCACACCCCTTGCACGGACGTATTTTCACAAATTACGCGACCCAAACCCTACCTTAACTTTTCCAATCGTAACAGCATACGTCCGCTAACGGACGTACTGACTATGCGAACGTCCGTAGCTTAGCACGCCCATACTGTACACTTTAAATACCACCCCCCGCCTACTTCACGTAAAACGCGCGTATTGTTCACTAACGTAAATTTGGCACGCCCACACGTAAGTATTTACGTTTGAAATACGTGAATCACCCATACGTTCAAAAATACGCTACGTGAATGTGCGTATTTTCTGTGGTGCGCATGCGCAGTGCGTACAAATCTGCGAATTTACGTCTCTGCCACACGTAAATTCGCGGAAATGCGTAGTTCAGGATCTGCCCCGTGGTCTTTAGTGTAAGCTTACATAACAGTCAAGCACAATGGAAGTACATTGACAAATGAATGATTATTTCACTGTTATGTATAAATAGAATATTACATTCTCTATTAGAAGACAATGCTAATGCAAAAAAATTATAGCGACAAATGAAGCTACTATTAAATGATGTTTTATTAATCAAAGTGGTTGAGGCTTGGTGTCATGAAATCACTTGCCTCAAACCCAGATCCGGGAGATTTGCCATCTCACCCGAGATTTCAGGATCAATGTCCAAACCGCTGGAGTCTCCAGAAATTCCAAGAGAGTCGGCAACTGTATTCTAGTCTTCTGTTCTGATCATAACCAATGCAAAAGTATGCTATGGTTATGTTATATCTATGGATCAGGCCCAATGTGCTCAATTGTTATGTGTTGCTGTCATCTTTTCTTTATTATAATAATTCCATATTGTCCACCAAAAGTACTGTATGAATTTTCCTCAATTTTCCTTTGTTTCCTGGATGGAAATTTGGGGAGCTCTATGAACAGACTATGTGGAGATCCATGTTGTCAGATGCCCTCGCTGGGCCATATTCAGAGAACAGTTTCCATTAAGGAACGCAATTATACGCACGGCCGGTGCAGGCCTAACCCCCTCTCACCCATGACACTCCCCTCTCGGCCATGCTGTCGGTGACTTACGCCTCCATAGACCACTTGTAACTTTCCGTGAGCAGTTGCGTGCGTCTGTGTCCTCCCTATGTGCGATTCATGTTAGTCGCACCCACAAACCTTCATTTAAATGCCTTCCCCCGGCCCATTTTTCTTTAAATTTTCACGTGCGTATTTTTACATCGCATATCCAGACGTATGTACCCAAGTGCGATTCACAAGTCCGTCCAGGAGGCACTTACGCGCATATAGTCTATGTTAACTACGCAAAATAAGTTACTACGCGCGCACAGTTGAAACGTACTTAAAAATACGCATGCAACTGGCCGTGAAAACGGATCTCTTAATACGGCCCACTATCTCCAACCATGGTTACCTCAACCATACTAGACCGGATGCACAATAATATTCATAGGCTGTTTTTATATTTTCAGTGCCATTTACTAACTTGAGATGACTGAATACGTTTGTGAGGTTCAGTGAATTGAGTTTCATGATAACAGACCATCTAGCAAAGCTGTAAAATGATGGTAAGCCGTATATGTGACTTGTGCAGCCACACCTGTCTGTCCTTTGTCAAAGCATCCTATTGGATGTGTATGCAATTTTCATAGCTGATCTGTATGTTAATGAGCCCTCATCAGGAAAATGATAACACAGCCAAGTGTTGGGTCTATATTGATGTTATTTTAAGTTTTTTTTACTTTTTATTTTTTAAGACGCCACACAGTTTCTTCAGTGTTTTCATTATAATTTTTTGACATTTCAGGGACTTCCATATTGCTCTTTCATTGTAAATTCAATCATTCTTTTTTTTAGAATTATTGGAGACAACAATGGACAATGAGTTCTGCTGTGTGGTTTTGATGAAGCAAGAATAGAAACTTTGAAGATTCATAACAAAGCCAGGTATGTCCAGTAAACTGCTAACAACAAATGCTTGCCATTTCTTTCCTTTACAACAATCCTCACTCTGCTACAGATGGCTCAATCAGTGCTCAGTTACCTCACCTGTGAGATACTGCAATCATCTGTATTGGCTCAATGCAATCAGCCTACTGCTAAAGGTCAAGCCAATCACAAGTAAGTTTTCTCAACAGCGGGCAGTTAAGTGAGGCACAAATATTTTTACAAGAGCAGAGTTTTTATAATATTTTATATTGGATTTTTTTTTTTGTATTTACTTCAAAAAATATGTTTTGCCAGAAGTTACAAACAAAAAACAGGACCCACTATAAAAAACATTTATGAAGGAATCTGGAGGGAAAGTCAGGTTGTTAATGCTTGTGGCTTGCAGTAAGCACTTGACTTTCCCTCCTTATTTCTGCATTGCTATTGCCTTTACTAAAGCCTTGACACTGCCTTTCTCATCCTTTGGACAAATACACATATATATATATTTAGATAGATAGATAGATAGATAGATAGATAGATAGATAGATAGATAGATAGATAGATAGATATAGATAGATTCTAACATTACATTTTATTATCATTTATTATTATTATTATTATTATCATCGTTAACAACTCCTTTTTTATTGTGAGTGTAGCTATCTGGTGTTTCAAAAATATTGTTACCTCACATTTAATAATGTCACATTGATGACACTGTTACATTAATTAATGAAATATGCCTCCCTAATGTGCATTTTGCAAAATAAAGCTCACGTGAAGTAAGGCTTGCTTTATGTGAAGTTTAATCTTGTGGTTTTTTTTCTTTTGTGATTTTATGAGGGTTTCTGTGCCTTTTATAAATTAATTTTTGGAGAGAGAGAGAGAGAGAAAGGGAGGG
>WWET01001750.1:246956-259386 GCA_011038615.1 Limnodynastes dumerilii | reverse complement strand
ATGTGTGGGAAAGGTGAAGGGGGGGGGGGGGGGGGTCAGGGGGTATGTGATAGATCACAGCCACACACACAGAGAATGGGTTGAAATTGTGAACAATATGTACTTCAAAGGATGTGTAAATCAATAAAATTCTCTTTAGACAGTTAATACACAGCCATTCAGATCTAATACACAGCTGACAAGCATAAAACAGTCTAATGAATGAATAAAACACGTTGGATATACTATACTGTACTAATATTCATTTTTGGAATTTAATAGCAGCGTATTGATGAACATTTTACTATAATGTGAAGTATTAGGAGCGCTAGTTCAGGTGAGATTATTTATTAAGTAACACAATTTATGATATTGAGGGACAGATTTACTAATGCAAATATGCTGAGAGCTGTTATTCATTGGTCTGCATAAGTTGCATTTTTCAAAAGTAATTTAATGGACTTCTTCTATTATTGTTTCCGATCATGTTCACTTGTCATCAGTGTAAGATTCGTACCTGTTATGTTGTTGTTACATAATATGAATGTCTGACGATCTGACAAACTCTCAAATAAACAGTTGATTGGGTAAATAAAACAGGCTAGATAAATAGAAGAATAACCACCTTTTAATATCAGGGGCACTAAAAAAAGGAAAATAGGCACCACTAATTAATAATAATGAACTGGATTCATACCCTACCCCTCACAGATAGTTTACTCACCTGTCCCTGGTCCGGTGATAGTAGTGGCAGAGGTGCGGCGGAGGGATATTGCTAACTGCTAAAGTGAATGGGTGAAGTATGCTAAACGGCCTACTCACTCATTCATTAAAAAAAGTCTATATTGGTAAGTATTCGAAAAAGGGACATCCGAAAAGGAACTTTCAGATGTCCCTTTTTCAGAATTTACATGTTCTAACCGGAGATTGCAACCGTTTTTATATATAGCCAGGATATAAAATAAACCGGAGATTGCAACCGTTTTTATATATAGCCAGGATATAAAATAATAATAATAATAATAATAATAATAATAATAATGTGTTGTTTTATATATTTCTGTGGTACCATCTATTGGGTATAACTATTAATAGCTATACCCAATATACGTAAGGGAATAGAGTAATATTATTTGCTATTCTCCTCTTTCTGGCCTATGATGTTTTTAGACCATCTTTTAATGAACTACCAAACCACAGAATAAATTGCTAGCTGTCAGCTTTAATTAGATTTTTATTGAACTGCTTGTTTTGCTTTGTTGTTGTTGATTGAGTATGGATATGCAAATGAGTATTTTGAGTAATGAAAATAATTAATGGACAAGAGTGGTGTTACCGGTGGAACTTTTAGGGTTTGGTAAATACCCAGAGTTAAAGCAGACAAAACATCACAATTCTTAATAAAATATAGTATATAATAAAGAATTAAGCAAAGTACATGAATAATACTTAGCTTCAGCTGGTAGTTATTGCTTGATAATGATCAACAGATTTCCAGGGGCCCCTATCTTGATTGTTGTTGAGCTGAAAAGGTCAGTGGGCACTTCTGCACTCAGTCAGGTCAGTCTTGTAGAAAGCCAGGGAGCTGACCTTGTGCCAAGCATTACATGTTAGTATCACATACCCTCTACTCTCACCAAGCTACCTTATATAGCCTTGTCTTGGCTTTAATTGTCTGGTTCTACACAGTATTAATAACACGTTTGCATAAAAGCCCATTAAAAACAGCAGCCATCTTAGGTTGCCCGGAGACAAGTGCCAATGAGTTTTTTTTTTGTTTTTTTTTACATGTAATCAGTAAAAGAAGGTTGAGAGTTTTAATGGAAGAGAAAAAAATGTATTTATTACTTTATTTTGCAGAGAGGGTATAGCGGGAACATATAGCTTGGTGGGGAGAGGGGTTATAAAGGGAGCAGTGGGGAGAGGGGGATATAGGGAACAGTGGAGAGATGGGTATAGAGGGAGTAGTGGGGAGAGTGGGGTAAAGAAGTAGCAGTGGGGTGGCAGGATATTGAGTTAATGAGGAGAGGTATACAGGGGAGAGGAGCTGTACAAAATATGGGGAAAGAGAGTATTGGAGGGATTGTGGATGGGGAAATACAAAAGGTAGCGATCAAAACTATAAGGGGAAGGGTTTAATTTATATTTTAAATTGCTCCCCCTAAAAGAAAACTCTGGATTTGCCACTTTCCCTGCCTTTCCCACTGGGTGTACACTCCCATGTGGGTGAATATTTGTGGGGAAAAAAAAGAAAAAAATATATTTTTGGACAGCAGGTCACAGCATGATGCTACAACTCTCAGATATAAAGAAGAAATACAGCTTTTGTATTTTGAAACGTTCTGATCTTTACTTTCATCTTTATAGAAAATCAATGAAGTTACCAATGAAAAGGTGCCTAACATTAAACAACAAGTTTAACTGTAAATGTGATGGATATAAAAAGCAACAATGTTTCAGTGATTAGAATGTCAGGGAAAGGGCAGGCAATGTGTAAGTAATAATATAAAGGCATGACAGTACAATGTATGGAGTTAATCAAGGGGATGAGTTTAATCATTGTAAAATTAACTTGCATAGCAAATCAAGTACTGAAAGATGGTGAAATGTCTGTTATCTACACATGCGTGGTGAAAACGGCGTTTCAATATTGAAAACCAGATTCTAACATAAAACACATAAATGGTGATGTGTGACCCAATGATCCTTCACTTTTAACAATATGTAACTAAAATAATGCATATAATGAATTTAATGAAACATAAATGTTAATGTATCTCCAGCATTCATGGAAAAACATCTCTTCTCTTGTCCTGTGTGGTATATTAGTCCCAATCCTTAAAGAAATTAGCTGCAAAAACCTGCAGAATTTTATTTTCTAACATACAACCCCTCACCCTTTAAACTTTTAAATCACTTCTACCCCTGTTAAATCACTTCTACCCCTGTTAAATCACTTCTACCCCTGGACATACCCCCACATAGGCATTTCAGTAATGCCTACTCCAAATCTCTGCATATGTTATTCAAATTCACTTTGCAAATGATCACACCCACTAATTAATATTAATCACTTTGGGCCTGATCCAGAGCTACGACGGTGCCGTCCGACGGGCGAATGCGTACGTTCGCCCGTGCGTATAAACATACACGCCCCTAGCACTCCCATTGTAAAGTACCTGCTTACGGCGGCTATTCCCTGCACTAGCTACTACCGTCGGCCGTACGAATTTTCGCACATAATACGCTAAGCGTACGAGCTTAGCACGCCCATACTGTACAATTTGAATGGCTATCCCCGCCTCCGTGTAGTAAAACGAGCGCCCAGGCGACCGTCGTACTGAACGCACGCCCCTCGAGCGAACATTTCGCTCACAATACGACCGCTATACGCTCATGTCGTCCAGCCGACCGGAAGCTGTCATACTGGGCATGCGCAGTGCGAATTTTCGTACGAAAATACGGCAGGCGCAGTGAGAATTTTCGTACGAAAATACGCAAAAAACGGTTGTACGCTCGCTCGAAATCGGACAATTTCGTAGCTCTGGATCAGGCCCTTTTACCATGCAACTATTTTGTAATATGATTAATGCTTATTTAATTAGCGCCACAAATTGTCCACAGGGATTTACAGAGAACATTACATATTCAGTTCCTGCCTTTGGAGCTACATAATAAGGTTCCTAACACAAACAAGTTGGGTAATTTTTAGACAGAAGCAAATTAACCTACCAGTTTGTTTTTGGTGCATGGGAGGAATCTGGAGCACCCAGAGACAACCCATACAGACACAGGGAGAACATACAAACTCTAAAGCATAAGTACTACTGACTGAGCCACCGTGCTGAGCCACCAAGCCACTGGTAATATTTAACACTTACTCTCATGTATCAACCCCTACTGTCCTATTGATTGTAAGCTTGCATGCAGTTTCATCTTCTCTTCTAGTCCGTCTGTTATTGGCCAGTTTGGTTTTGGTAACACGTTCTGTTATTCTTCTATTTATCTAGCCTGTTTAATTTACCAAATCAACCGTTTATTTGAGAGTTTGTCAGATTGTCAGACATTCATGTTATGTAACAACAACATAACAAGTACGAATCTTACACTGATGACAAGTGAACATGATTGGATAGATGAAAATAATAAAGACCTACAGTAAGTTAGTTTATATAACAAACTCTAAAACAGCTTCTCCACTGAGATATTTTAGAGGTTAACCTTAGAATGCATCAATATTCCACAGGTATCTGAATGCTCAGCAGAAATAGTTTTATAGACTATAATAATGAAATGCTTTAAAGTTATAGGTCAAACATGATAACATTTTTGCACAGTGTTACAGTGACATGTTTTGCACATTCTTGTATATTTTAATAATCAGTGAATAATGTTGGGATTAAGGCCATTCTAATACATTGGAGTTGATTTGCTATTGTAAATATTATAAATATTGTTTGCATGCATCGGGAGTTAAAAGCTGTACTATCTAATACAGTATTTGTCTCTAATTAACAAAGCAGTAAACGGAAACTTGTAAACACATGTTTTATGCACTAACCTAATTATAATCTGACGCAGTGAACATTAACAATGTGATTTCAAAAGTATGATAATAAGACCACATAGGGAGAAGTGGAAACACATAATTGCAGAAAGTAGAGCATTATACAAACTTTCATGTTCTGCCGGAGACACTGGTAAAGTTTTGTGGGTTATGTCAGTTTATTGATGTAGAAGAACTTTCACCTGTACAGGAAGTACCTTATTTAGGGATTAAGACCAGACCTACGCCGATGCGCTGTGCTTACTAAAGCACAGCGTATCGGCGTTGATTTTGACGGATGCTACGGACGCCCAATCCACAATCGGGCGTTACCGTAGCGACGCCGGGCAACATCTGCCCGGCGTATGCGCAGATCGGCTTAAAAGCCAATCTTCCCTTATTCTGGATCAGGCCCTAAGACACTTATAAGATTAGGAAAATAATAAGTTTCATTCGAATTGTTTATAGCCTATTGCAACAGTTGATGGATTATTTGATTTATTTTTTAATTAACAGGTTTTCATAATATCATATTACGTTGCACTGTAGAATTTTTCAAACACTCATTCACAACAGACCATGCTACACACATGAACACTCACACACGTGTGTGGGTCGTCGCTGTAAATGGCCATTTTATGAAAGGGCCGTTCTCTCCCAGCCTTTTGCGATCTGGCTGAAAAATTGATTGCTTTTGCCTTGCAGAGGTAAAGCAATTGATCCACGGAAGATAGAAGACGCTGTTGCAAATAGTGAGTATGTATTTAACTCCAACCATTACCCTAATCCTTACCCTAACCCTGACCCTCCCTTCCCCTCAGCCTAACCCTAAGACTCCCCTCCCTCAGCCTGACCCTAGGACTTTGCTTCTATTACTCTAAGCCTCTCCTTTCATTACCCTAACACTTCCTTTCTCGCAAACTAACCCTATAACTCCCCAGAGAGTGTTACTTACGATTGGTGCAGCGAGTGGATTTCCTAAGAATTATTTGGTATGAATGGTGATCGGCATACTTACCCATTACATTTTTTTTTTTACGAAAATGGCGGTATTTTTGAAATTGAGACAGATGAAAATTCGTTTTCGGCTGTCTCTACTATTGCAAAAAAAAAAAAATTAGCCGTAGCGACTACCACTGCTCACGTACACACTAGGTTTAAAGCAGACAAAGGCAAAACATACCAACTCTATACAGGCAAGGCCTTGTCTGGGAATCAAACTCAGAACCTCAGCAATGTGAGGCAGAAGTGAGCCATCGTGTTCTCTACAATCGGAAGAAGATACAAGGCAGTATGGAGGCCTGGATGGGTAGGCAGAGAGAAGAACACCTACACTATACATTGGCTTAGGAGGAACACCTCGATGCAGGGCTGCCACCAGAAATTGTTGGGCCTGGGACCTGGAACTCCACCCCTATGGGATGTCACATACCATGACATCATATATTGGTGGAGAGCCCTTGTCCTGCAGGAATGATTCACAGCAGGACGATGCTGATGGAAGGGTTGTTTTAAGAAAGTCCTCCTTGTGCATCACGCTGCTGATGTGCAGCTTGGTATAGCTCTCCACCAGCAGGTGTCGGTGGTAAGACACTAGTGACAGTGACTCATCTGTCTTCTACCACTGATCACTGCTGCTGGAGAGCTGAAAGGAGTATCAGCAGGCCCCCAATCTCTATCCATTTCCAAGACCCCAGTCCCAGCTCTCCCCCCAATGGTGGCCCTACATGGATGGGTTGAAATGCATTACAATAAATATACGTTATGCATTACGATACGAAATATGGATCCAGTCCATAAATAAAAATCCACACACAGCTAATACCTCTGAGAAGACGTCACACTCTCCTCAAGATGTATTCAGTTATAGAGAAGTATCCTCGCCTAGTTCAAATGAATTGGACGTGCCATATCTCCTTACTATCCTACTAACCTCACTCTCAGGGCTCTGTCCCTCTGTCCTGATCAGAAAGTTTAATTATGACTGCTGTGCAAGAATCAATTGCTGGCTGCCATGCTAAGCACACCCCTTCATCAGAAACCAAACCCCCTTGTACTGTTACCCCTATCACCGCCTTGTTGGCAGGTATAACAGACCCTTACTATACTCAAAGAAGTATCATGAACACCGCACAACCCCACATATTCATTGGATACTCCCCCTAGGGAGGTGCTTGACAGGGATCAATAAAGCAAATAGTATTAGAAAAAAAAAAACACAAGAGTGGCTAGAACTTGACTCTTATTGTCAGCAGCAATTCCAATTAATTTAAATCCACCAGAAATTGTTGGGCCTGGGACCTGGAACTCCACCCCTATGGGATGTCACATACCATGACATCATATATTGGTGGAGAGCCCTTGTCCTGCAGGAATGATTCACAGCAGGACGATGCTGATGGAAGGGTTGTTTTAAGAAAGTCCTCCTTGTGCATCACGCTGCTGATGTGCAGCTTGGTATAGCTCTCCACCAGCAGGTGTCGGTGGTAAGACACTAGTGACAGTGACTCATCTGTCTTCTACCACTGATAACTGCTGCTGGAGAGCTGAAAGGAGTATCAGCAGGCCCCCAATCTCTATCCATTTCCAAGACCCCAGTCCCAGCTCTCCCCCCAATGGTGGCCCTACATGGATGGGTTGAAATGCATTACAATAAATATACGTTATACATTACGATACGAAATATGGATCCAGTCCATAAATAAAAATCCACACACAGCTAGGACCTCTGAGAAGATGTCACACTCTCCTCAAGATGTATTCAGTTATAGGGAAGTATCCTCACCTAGTTCAAATGAATTGGACGTGCCATATCTCCTTACTGTCCTGCTAATCTCACTCTCAGGGCTCTGTCCCTCTGTCCTGATCAGGAAGTTTAATTTTGACTGCTGTGCAAGAATCAATTGCTGGCTGCCATGCTAAGCACACCCCTTCATCAGAAACCACACCCCCTTGTATTGTTACCCCTATCACCGCCTTGTTGGCAGGTATAACAGACCCTTACTATACTCAGCCTTATCTTAGGATATGTTCAACTTGTAATAGCATACATATTGTAAATGCAGCTGAGGCAGGAACATGCTCTGTCATAGATAACAAGATAGGAATAATGAACAGTATCTTTGCTAATGAAGCATACAACAGCTTCTTTTCAAGGCCAGGTAATTTGAAAATCACAAAGGACTGAATAATCTTAGCCAAGGCTCTCTAATGAGAAAACAATTTTTGATTGGTTGAACAGTGAAATCTTGTCTAAGTCCTCTCAAGTAATTTTTAACTTATAAGCTTTTTATTTCCATTTAATACATGGTTTTATTCTGTCTAAATAACATTTTACTTTGGGAAACCATGCTTTATGTCTGTCTGTCATCTTTATATTATTTGAAAAGACTAGGGGACATATGGTGTATAATTTCTTCTTTCTGTATCCCAATCTTTTTTCCTGAGTACCTTTCACCTGAATATATGAAGAAGTTTTCTGGTCTTCAATAGTATGAACACAAAGAACATTGTTGTGGTGCTCTGATCCATCACTGTCTTCACATTAGTTTTGTATAACTCTGGAATTACAGCAGACTTACTTCTGGATAAAAGCTGCCCCCCCCTTTATTGCTGGGATTATAACAAGTTCTTCATCACTTCACATTAACTACATTGTTGGTTCTGCGCTGGAGGATATTTTCCCTATTGTTTATATATATATATTACACTACTGAAAGTGACTCATCTGTCTTCTACCACTGATAACTGCTGCTGGAGAGCTGAAAGGAGTATCAGCAGGCACCCAATCTCTATCCATTTCCAAGACCCCAGTCCCAGCTCTCCCCCCAATGGTGGCCCTACATGGATGGGTTGAAATGCATTACAATAAATATACGTTATGCATTACGATACGAAATATGGATCCAGTCCATAAATAAAAATCCACACACAGCTGGGGCGTGGCTTGGCACCTAATGGAGTAAGTCGCATTGGACTTGGCTCCCTTCTTCACCCGACATTCCACCCGACTGTGCCCTTTAGCCTGCCTAAGTTTTATCTCCTGGACTCCCTCTCCGTTGCAGCTACCCTCTCCCTGCCGCCTGACAAGATCTGCGGCTGCTCCAGCTGGCGCGGGACTCCGGTGCTCTGACGCGCACGTGGTGCCTTGTAGGATCGGGCCTCACCTGCTGCCGGGCTCCACGAAGGGGGGAAGGGACATGCTCTGGGGGTGTCCCTCAACGTCCGGATTGCTGCCCGTTAACCGCTGTGGATTACCACTGGCCTTGACGTCCAGGTCCTGTGCTGGAGGAACGCGACCGCCGGAGGCCTCCGGTTCCAGCATTGGTGCGAACAGTCGCCATTTTAGGAGTCTCCAGGAAGCCCTGGCGCCATACTCACGCTGCAGAGCTCACTAGTCAGAGCTGTCCTGCTGGCCAGTTTACGCAGCCTCTACACCTCCCAGCTCACTGTTGGGGTCCAGAAGAGGGATTAGGAGAAACCAGCCCTGCTCTGCCACTGCTCCACATCATGGTCCCTCTGCCAGCTACTACCCTCTTATCAAGGGTGCACCTTCCATAATCTCACACCTGGCATCTATGGTGTGCAGCAGCACGTGGTGTGCAGTAGCAGTCCCTTCCTGCACTTTGTTTGGGGGTGAATAACATCTGTATAAACGGAGGAATTGCTGGACTCAAGCCTGATTTGCCCTCCATCTGTACCTGCATAGTGTGGTAAACCTGCCAAATACTGCCTCTATCATATCTCCTGCACTTTCTCTGGGGGTGGCTGGCTGCTAATTATCAAGAGGATTTGCTGGTCTCAGGCCTGCTCTGTCTTCCATCTGTATATACCTAGCGTGTTTTGCCTGCCAATTACTACCTCTAAAACATCACTTGTCAGTTCTCTGGGGGTGAACAGCTTCTAAATACCAAGAGGATTTGCGGGACTCAGATCTGCTCTGTCTGCCACCTGCACCTACATAGCGTGGTATACCTGTCAAATACTACCTCTAACACATTCCCCGTAGCTTCTCTGGGGGTGAATTGCTTAACAATACCAAGATTTGCTGGTCTCAGGCCTGATCTGCCTTTCATCTGTACATATACAGCGTGGTGCACCTGCCAAATACTACTACCACTAAAACTTCTCCAAGTCTGCTCCTGGCATACTTTTATTACACTTCTCTATCCCAGAACACAGCCACACCACTTAGCCACCTTTGAGGTTTACGCTGTTAAGGGATTCATCTATACCTCTATTTGGATCTGGACTGTTCCGGTTTCTACTTATTTGCCCCAGTCTACGGAGGGAAGGTTAATAATTTTGCGACCACCCCTCCCTAGTCTGCCTGCTGGTGTGGGGTTTGCAGAATTACTGCCAAAGCTGCTGTATACCATCCTGCTACTGCTCTGGACTCACCATGGGAAAACACATGCAAGCAGCCTCAGCAGCCGCTTGGCTGGAAAGATTCAGCAGACAATCCACTGCTTCCTCTCAGCCTCCCCCAGCACCATCGCCACCATCTCCAGATGCTACACCATCAACGATGGAACAACCCACCCTACAACAGGTTCTCCTTGCCATTACCTCTTCTGAGGAGCGGCTTATCACCCAGATTGGCAAAGTGCAGAGTGATATCTCCTTGTTGCGCCAGGACCTACAGCACACCAGAGAGAGAGTAGGGGAGGCTGGATATCGGCGTTAGAGGATACTGTTGCCCCCCTCAGACGCGATGTGACGGCTCTTCAGGAACAATTCCAGGCGCAGAAATCCAAGCTTACAGACCTGGAGGGACGGCTCCGCAGGAATAACTTGCGTTTTGTGGGTCTCCCAGAGAGAGCGGAGGGGTTGCAACCTGAGACATACCTGGAAAATTTGCTGGTGAAAGAGTTTGGAAGGGAGGCCTTCTCCTCTTACTTTGCTGTTGAAAGAGCGCACAGAATTCCACCACAGCCACCTGTTCCTGGCGCCCCGCCACGCACGTTCATAGCAAAGTTCCTGCATTATAAAGACAGGGATGCTATTCTGCGCCTCATGAGACAAAAAGGGCCCCTTAAAGTCGACAACTCTTCCATCTCTGCATTCCCGGACTACGCCGTGGAGGTCCAGAAAAGCAGGGCGCAGTTCACACAGATTCGGCGCAAGCTGCGGGAACTCCAGTTGCCATATTCCATCCTGTTTCCTGCTAGGCTTCGGGTTGTGGCGGAAGGGGAGACTCATTTCTTCTCTACCCCGAGAGAGGCTGAGGCCTGGTTGGAGCGGAGTCGCCGACACGGATCACCACCTCCGCCGTGATAGGAGGGATGTCACTTCTCATCACTTGGACTTTCCCGGACCATCTATCCTGAGCATGACAGGTTTTCTTTATACATGTCGGGACTTTATTGTAGGCAAGGCGGGGGCACATAACCTGTCTCCTTAAGTTTAGAAGGGGGCCCTTTTTTTGGGTTTAATAGTAGTTGCAGCCTTAGGCTGTATTGTAAGCGTCAAAATTTTTGTTAAGATAGGGACAGATATTGTTTAACGGGCATGGGATAGTATGGGAGGGGGGGGAGTTATGTGGGTATAGGTATACCTTAGTTCTAAAGGGGTATATGGGGTGGGGGTTGGGTCAGGGGAATTTTTGTGTGTGTGCAGTCTTGCGTTTAAAGTGGCTTGCATTGAGTCAGGATATTATGTACACGGTCAACCTGATAGTAGTCTGTATTAACCTTTGCAGTCCTTATATTTGGATGTCACGTGCAATTTGTTTTTCTTTGCTTATGATGTGGGTGCAGTGGGGTTTCCAATGTGCCGCGCCGAGCATTTGTGTGTATCCTTCAACATGGGCCTATCTAGCATCTCCCCAGTGCAGAGTCTCTTCACTTCGTATGGTAAATCTGGAACCTCTTCCATGGCTAGGCAAGTAAATAAAAGCATCTCCATCCTGTCATGGAATGTTAGGGGCCTTAATGATAAGGTTAAGCGATCATTGGTGCTCAATTACCTTCGAAAACAGGGTCCAGACATTGCCTGCCTCATGGAAACACATTTAACGGGGGGGAAAATCTTGTCCCTTAAGCGCCAATGGGTGGGCTGGGCTTACCACTCCACCTTCTCTACGCATTCCCGTGGGGTGTCTATATTACTCCGTAAGCAACTAAATTTTCACGTGGAAGATGTTCAGTTAGACCCCATGGGCAGATACATTTTTCTTAAAGCCACTGTTGATACCTCACCTGTGTTACTGATGGCAGTTTACATTCCCCCACCATACTCTGCTAACTTCATGAAATCAGTGCTGACCTATATGGCCAAGTTTCCATCCACTCCAGCAATCCTTACGGGTGATTTTAACAAAGTATGGAGGGAAGCGGGCGCCCCCCCCCCCTGATTGCACCTCATCCCCTCTCATCACTCATTCTCTAGAATAGACCTAGCTTTAGTTACACCAAATTTACTACCTCGAATTGGGGATATAAGGTATCTGCACCGTGGGATTTCAGATCACTCACCCCTGTTTTTTACCATTCAAACTGTTGGTACGGTGGGAATACGTTTCTGGAAGTTGAACCCTTTTTGGCTTGAACTGCTGGGTCAGGAGGAGAATACCGTTCAGTCTTGGGAAGGATATTTTCAGGATAACCCTATGAACACTAGCCCTGCTGTTACCTGGGATGCCTTTAAGGCATATATGAGGGGTTCATTTATTAAAAGGGTGGCATACTTTAAAAAGAAAAGCAGACAGAAAGAACAAGACTTAGAACAGCGATGCAAGGACTTAGAAATATTATACATCACATCACACACACTAGTTGACCGTACAAACTGGATGAGGGCTCAAACTGACTGGTCCCACTATCTCAATGAAAAGACTAAACGTAAATTATTATTTGCCAGTCATAGTCAGTATTTACATGCAGATGCCTGTGGTAGCCACTTGGC
>WWET01001750.1:230795-246230 GCA_011038615.1 Limnodynastes dumerilii | reverse complement strand
CCTGAGGCCCGCAGCCTTCTTAATGCCCCTATAACGGAACTTGAGATAGATTTAGCTATCTCTTCCACCCCGAACCGTAAGGCCCCGGGCTCTGATGGCATCCCTGTTGAGGTGTACAAGAAATTTCGCTCCTTTATGATACCCAAATTGCGGGAAATATTTCACCAAATATTTGAAACGGGCCTTCTTCCGGTTTCCATGTCAGAGGCTTTGGTCATCCTGATCCCCAAACCAGGTAAGGATCCTGTTCAACCTGAGTCGTATAGGCCCATTTCACTTCTCCCTACGGATGTGAAAATACTAGCTAAAATCCTGGCCACTAGGCTTAATTCGGTCCTTGGGGGGGTCATTCATCCGGATCAAACGGGCTTCATGCCGGGAAGAACAACGGCCACTAACTTGAGAAGGTTGTTCATGAGGTTGCAGATGGAGAGAGGGGAGGAGAGTGAGGCTATTATAGCGTCATTGGACGCAGCCAAAGCGTTTGATTCGGTTGAATGGCCATACCTGTGGGAAGTGCTGCGTAGGTTTCAAATGGGGGACACGTTCATTAGGTGGGTTCAAATCTTATATTCGGCCCCCACGGCTCGCATTTGTGTAAATGGCCATACCAGTGAGTCCCTGTCCCTGGCCCGTGGCACGAGACAGGGGTGCCCCCTATCGCCTGCTCTTTTTGCTTTGGCAGTGGAGCCGCTGGCATGTTTAATCCGCGAGACTGAGGACATTCGAGGCCTCCCCACTGGGGGTTCACCTGACAAAATCGCATTATATGCGGATGATATGCTCCTCTTTCTCGCGGACGCCGGCGGCTCCCTGACAAGGTTACTTTCTGTGATGGAGGAGTTTGGGTCTTTTGCAGGCTTACGAATTAATTGGAATAAATCTAATTTGTTTTCCTTGGGTAAGGGCTCTCCTGCAGTGGGGAGGGGGAATCACGAACTAGTCTGGACCAGGGAGTTTAGATATCTTGGCATTCGAATTACGTCTAGTCCTTCGGATTACATCGCTTTAAACCTGGACCCGGTCACGGAATATTTGAAAAATAAAACTAGAGTGTGGAGGAACCTCCCTCTCTCCATGACCGGAAGAGTCAACCTAACTAAGATGGTTCTGTTGCCAAAATATATATACCCACTGCAACATTCACCTATCTACCTTCCAAAGCGAGTATTCCAGTCCATTCACGGCTATGTATCCTCTCTGGTCTGGGCGGGGGGTAGGGCTAGGGTTCGCTTGGGTACATTACAAAGAGATAAGGATGGCGCGGGCCTAGCACTCCCCAATATGAGATTTTACTATTTAGCGGCTCAGATGACTCAGGTTCTGACATGGGTGACTGGTAATACAGATAACACTACGGGTCATTTTTTGCAGAGTTGTGGTGGCTTTGAATGGTCTGCACTCCAAAATGGCTGGCTGGTGGGCATGGGTGTGGTGAGGCGCAGATTCTGCGGCAGGCTAGGCTGGTATGGAGAGCGGTGCATGGATTGTTGGGAGGAAAGGGAGCGGACCCGGAGACCCCGCTTTGGGGGAATAAAGCTCTAAGCGAATTGTACAGTTTGCAGGGTCGGGGGGTTTGGAGGTCCTATGGTATAAAGAGACTGGGTGATTTATATAATGAGAACACATTGAATGAGAACACATTGCGCTCATTTTCTCAGTTACAGGAGGAATTTCACTGTCCCCCTGTGTTGTTCTACCGATACTTACAGCTCCGGCATGCACTGACTGCAGAATTCCTGCATAATGGTCCATGCATCGCGTCCTCCCCGGTCAAGCGTCTGCTTGTGGGCTTGTCACTCAAGGGTGCTATTTCTCACATATACTCTGCTCTACGAGCGGCCCAGTCAGACGACTTGCCAATCTTAAAAGTAAGATGGGAGGAGGATTTAGGGGATATAGAGGATGAGGATTGGTCGGAGATGTTGGCTTCCACCAGGTATGCTACTACTTCTATACGTTTTAGGCAAATATACTATTATATATTGCACAGGGTGTATCTTACCCCTCACCGACTGGCCCGGAAGGGTGGGGGGGTGGAGGACCGGTGTGCAAGGTGTGGGTTCTCTCCGTGCTCTTTTTGGCACTTACTTTGGAGTTGCCGTAAGATTCTCGCATTTTGGCGCGCTGTTTGGGACTGCTCCTTGTACACCCTGTCTGTCTCTTTACCCATTGACCCCAAAATTTGTTTGTTTGGCCTTTCACTAGTGGACACAATGGATAAGGACACTCATAAATATCTGTTCTCCCTGTTCACCCTTGCACAAGAGTTGGTTGCACGTAACTGGATGGCTGTTGAATCCCCGTCCTTGCAAGAATGGATAAACCTTACCAACGACACCCTTGCACACGAAAAATATGCTTTCCAGAGCAGGGCGACTCCTGATAGATTTTACAAAATATGGTCCCCATGGCTTGATTCCATCTATAGCATAGGTGATAGATTTTACAAAATATGGTCCCCATGGCTTGATTCCATCTATAGCATAGGGGTTACACCCGTTGTGCCACAGCTCGGCGCAGCATGTGATTCCGCTCCGGAAAATGCATAAACTGTAATTTCCGTAGGTTTTACTCTCTTTAGGGTTGTGACAGTAATGTACATTCAACCTGTGACTGCTCATACATCAAGTGTATTGTATCCTGATCTGTGTAGGCGCTGATGTTTTCTCTGACTATATGTTAATTTGTTTCTGCATTGCTTCAGATCCTTGAATTGTTATGTAAGAAGGGGGGGTTCTTTTTTGTTTGTTTGTAATGTTATGTATGTTGAAAAATTCAAAAAATGTTAATAAAAATTACCTGATTTAAAAAAAAAAATCCACACACAGCTAATACCTCTGAGAAGACGTCACACTCTTCTCAAGATGTATTCAGTTATAGGGAAGTATCCTCACCTAGTTCAAATGAATTGGACGTGCCATATCTCCTTACTGTCCTGCTAATCTCACTCTCAGGGCTCTGTCCCTCTGTCCTGATCAGGAAGTTTAATTATGACTGCTGTGCAAGAATCAATTGCTGGCTGCCATGCTAAGCACACCCCTTCATCAGAAACCAAACCCCCTTGTACTGTTACCCCTATCACCGCCTTGTTGGCAGGTATAACAGACCCTTACTATACTCAAAGAAGTAAACACAACACCGCACAACCCCACATATTCATTGGATACTCCCCCTAGGGAGGTGCTTCACAGGGATCAATAAAGCAAATAGTATTAGAAAAAAAAAAAAAAAACACAAGAGTGGCTAGAACTTGACCCTTATTTTTAGCATCAATTCCAATTAATTTAAATGATGCCAAAAATACTATTAAAAATATAAAAATACAAATATAAATTTTTAATAGTTCACATTTAGAATCAAAAATAGGACATAAAACATGTAAAATAGTGCCATTTGTAGCGAATAGTTGTAATATATCAAAAAGATCAACCACTATTGATATTGTTACAATAATAGGGAACCGGCTGTTCAATAACAGTTGTGCCACCTTACACCACCAATTTCACAAAAGAATAAAAGTGGAAAGAAGAAAAACCCTCTATCCTAATAATTCAGAGCAGAAAAATCTGTCCCTATATAAGAGGCTAACAACCTCATGGTATGCGCTTCAGCCCAGGTGGGCCTTATCTTACCCTCCTTGGGCCTGATCCAGAGCAACGCTCGCAAGCGAGCGTACGCTCATCGTAAGCGAATTTTCGGCCAAAAATTCGCAACGCGCATGCCCAGTATGACAGCTTCCGGTCGCCCGAGCGTCATGAGCGAATAGCGGGCGTATCGTTAGCGTATTTTTCGCTCGCTGGGCGTATTTTTCTTACGATGGTCGGCTGGGCGCCCGTTTTACTACTGGGAGGCGGGGATAGCCATTTAAATTGTACAGTATGGGCGTGCTAAGCGTATTTTCTCAGCGTATTCTCTGCGAATTTTCGTACGGCCGACGGGCGTACCCAGTGTAGGGTATAGCCGCCGTAAGCAGGGACTTTACTATGGGAGTGCTGGGGGCGTGTAGGTTGATACGACGAGCGTACGTTCGCATTCGCCCGTCGTGCGAATTTTCGTAACGCTGGATCAGGCCCCTTGTCACTCAAAGAGCCCCAGAGTCCCAGAGGAGGTGAAAAGGCAGCATGCAGTTGGTCTCAGATGGTTGAATACCCGGTGCACAACGGGGATAGGATCGTCTGACGCGCGTTTCGCTCTCAAACTTTGTCAAAGGCGATACCAGGTGTATAAATGGAGTCTCCTTTTAAATCATGATTGAGTCAATCATCGGCAGCACAGTAATTAGAGGACACCTGGTTAGAAATAACAAAATAACGATAAATTCCAATAGCAAAATTTTGGCATTAATATCCATTGTCTAATCATCAATTATATAAAAAAGTTGTCTAACCCACACAATATAGATAAAATAAGAAATCTTCAGAGGCAAAAACCGTAAAAGAAAGAGCACACAAATGTAATCACATAATTTTAGCCTCACCAGAAATTATAAGTTAATTCAAAAATTTCATAAATCACCTCCACTGTTTAGCAATATAGATTATATATATGATCAAAAATATGAATGAAGTCAAAACGGAGTTTTTATTTAGACAAAATCACAATTACATACCCTAGGGTTAGAACTCCCAACTAGTGTTATTCTAAGTACACGGCCTAACCGTTCAGCCAAAGCCAATTGTTCAGTTTAGTGTAAGAGTCAAAAATGCTTATATCAGGCTTAATAGAATTTGCCCCTATTTATAAAGATGCTATAGATGTTAATTGTTGATTCATATTATAGATATAATTGATTATTAATATTTTCAGTATTAAGAAGGTCCTTTATCCCAAATATCAATTATGGGTTTGATTATACTTACATATGATAGTAAATCATCTAACATAGTTGGTAATGTCACAAAAGATTTTAGATAAACTTCTGTATAATCGAATTACTGTTATTATTTAAATCAATTCTATATATTGGATTCAGAATGTCATGACAGATACAAGACATCATTTTACCAGAAAAAGGTAGCTCCGTTTTGATTACTCCATTTGTTTCTGCAACCTGTCATAATTGTACAAGAAATATATTATTATCCAATGGATGAATCAAATTTAGATCGAAGATAATTAATGAAACCAATACATATCAGAAATCAAATAATTGACAGATATATCGCAAAGGAATGCTAATTGGGAATATACAAAAATTTATAAAAAGGATGTAAAGTTTAAGGCCTCATTAAGGCCATAAGGCGAGACAGAGTTCATGTAAAATATCCAATGGGTGTCTCTCTGTAACAAGTTTTTGTCACGGTTTCCCTCTCTGATGTGCGGTTGAAGTTTTTCTATAATAAAGGCGGACAGTAAGTTGGGATTTGAATCATGATGATAAAAGAAATGTCTGGCAATTGGGGTACGTATTTTGCATTGATTTTTATCACGCTGAGCGTTTCGGATTGAACCAACATGTTCGAGTAGTCGACTTTTAAATTTCCTAATAGTTTTCCCTATATAGGTCAAATTACAGGGGCAACTCAAACAATATATTACATGATCTGAATTACAATTCATGTGGCCTTGGAGATAGATAGTATTGTCAAAACGAGTTTTGAATTGTACAGTTTTTTTTTCATAAAAGGGCAAGCACGACATGTCCCACAAGAATAAGAGCCATTGTAAGTACTCTTAGTTTTTTTTTTGTTCTAGAGAAATGACTCTGCACCAATTTATCACCTATATTAGGTGCTCTCCTCCAACACATAGAGAGTCTATCTCCGATTGCCTGTCCAAAGACAGGGTCTGATTGAATAACATGCAGATGTTTATTTAATATTCCCACAATTTGATGAGAAAAATCACAGAAATCTCCTATAAATCTAATAGGCTCTGATGTCCCCTGTTTTTTCTGCTTGGGGTAAATTAATGAATCCCTGGGGATTGCCAAGGCTTGCTGATATGCTTTTTTCAAGATGTGTTTAGGATAGCCTCTATTAATGAGTCTAGTCTGAAGTTCAGAGGCTTTTTGTTTGAAAGCTTCAGTTGTCGAACAGTTTCGTCTAAGATGATTATATTCCCCCTTGGGGATATTTCGTACAACTGACTGAGGATGAAAGCTGGAATAATGCAATATACTATTAGAAGCTGTTGGTTTCCTATAGGATTCTGTAATTAAAGTTTTTGACTCTGAAATAGAAATGGACACATCCAAAAAGTCGACAGCTGTCAGACTTTTTGTCATGATAAGTTTCAAATTCTTTTAATTGTTGTTTAAAACAGAAACAAATTCATCCAACAATTTTTCTTCCCCTTGCCATAAGAGCAGCACATCATCTATGTACCGTAACCATAGAAGTATGCAGGGTTGGTAAAATTCACACGTATCACCAAAAACAATCTCCTGTTCCCAATGGCCCAGATATAAATTCGCATAGGTCGGGGCACAGGATGTCCCCATCGCTGTGCCCCGAACCTGCAGATAATAGTGGCCATCGAACAGGAAATAATTCTTTGTTAACACAGAGGATAACAATTTTAGAAGAAATTCAGAGAATTGCTTGTCATATTTGGTTTGCAGAAAATATGAAACTGCTGCAAGTCCATATTGATGTTCAATGGACGTATAAAGTGACTCTACATCTAGAGTCACTAACCATGTCCCAGTGGCAACCTGAATGTCTGAGATGCGAGATAGCAATTGTTTCGTATCTTGTAGATATGAAAGTAATGAAGATACAAATGGTCTCAAAAAATGATCTACAAATTTGCTGACATTTTCAGTAAGGTTGCCATTGCCAGAGATGATCGGTCTACTAGGAGGGGTCTTGTTATCCTTGTATATCTTTGGTAAAAGATATAAAGTGGCAATACTGGGTTGGTCAACAAATAGGAACTTGAATTGGGATGGAGTAACAATTCCATTATCTTTAGCCTCATTGATAAGTTTGTTATAGATAGACAAAAAGTCTGAGGTAGGGTTTGATAGTAAAGTTTGATAACAATTGGTATCACTCAGTTGTCTTTGTGCTTCTGTCAGATATAAATTAAGTGGCCATAAGACAACGTTCCCACCTTTGTCTGCAGCTTTTACAACCACATCGGACCAAGAGGCAAGTGCCACATTCTCTTCTCTAGTCATGTTCCAACTATTAGAGTTGGTGAAGGAAACAAGTTTATTGAGGTGATGGGAGACTAAATTTTTAAATACCAATAATTCCGGAAACTTCCAGAGTTCCGGAAAAAAGACCGACTTGGGTTTTAGAGTCGAAACATTCTCGACAGGAGAAACTTGGTCACTGTCAAATTCATCAACAAGACTGTTGAGAATGGGCAATGCTTCCAAATCTGAATTGTCAAAACTGATAAGGTTAGGATCTTGACCTTTTTTATTATATATTTTATACAGAGCTAACTTGCGTAGATAGAGGTTCAAATCTTTTTCCCAAGAGAATCTACAGAAGTGTACTAGTGGAGAAAAGGATAAGCCTCTGGCTAATGCAGATTTATGATATTCGTTCAGATGTCTATCAGTAAGATCTATGACACATGTGTTGTCAATGAGGTTAGTACCTTTTAATATCTCCTGCGGCCCCTGTTTGGTCTTCTCTGATGGAACATCTGATAGCTTCCTCTGGGCCTTCCTGTATCTCTGTCTACCCCTCCGGACCTTGTGAGCATAGGGATTGGTCGACCACCTCTGCCTAAAAAACTAGCAAATGGAATTGAGGAAGAATTTTGAGATAAAGGGTTAACAAAAGAATTATTGAAGGCAGAACTATCTTCATCGCAGGATTCAGCTTCAGAGCTTGAAGGGGTACCACGGTTATATGTAGGTTTAGCAAAATCAGCAAACTGACAGTTATACACACGATTTTGGGCAAAATCTTCCCTATCACGCAAGAATTTAGATTTTTTTTCTCTGTATAATTACCGTACTTTCTCCAAACGGTCTATATCTGACTTATATTTGGAATATTGAAACTGAAAAGTTTCTAAACTTTCAAAGGATTTCAAATTGTCTGTCATTTTTGTGATCTCTTGATCAATATTGGTAAGAACCAATTTGTCATGCTTTATCAAAACAGACAATAAATCCAATGAACATTTAGTTAAAATTGCTTCCCACTCCTGTGTTAGAGCTGGTGTAACCATATCATAATTTGGAAAAACATTTGGACGTAAACCTCTAGGGGTAATCTTGTTACGTAAATAATTATTGGAAGTTGAAAAATTCCATATAGTTTTCGTCTGTTTAATTAACAATCGCTTAAAAGTTAATAGTTGTTTTGGCCAATCCCCATCAAAAGTGGTTTCCATATTACAATCATTGGTAAAGAAATCTACAGTCTCCTGTCTCAAGCGTTTATGACGCTCAGACAGATCATTGCTGATACTGAAAGTAGACATTTGTAGTAACTTCCAATCAAACGTCACAAATCAAAAAAGATTGCTATTGATGTTCTTGACAATATGGTTATATATATTCCCAATTAAAGCAAATACATTTTCAAAAAGACAACAAATAACCATAAGCAGCCAGGCAAATTTAAATCTTAATTTGTTAGAGGGTGCTGGTAGACAAAAAAGAAGGAGAATTAATTCACCAAGCAAACATAGCAAAGAAGTATCATGAACACTGCACAACCCCACATATTCATTGGATACTCCCCCTAGGGAGGTGCTTGACAGGGATCAATAAAGCAAATAGTATTAGAAAAAAAACAAAAAAAAACACAAGAGTGGCTAGAACTTGAGCCTTATTGTCAGAAACAATTCCAATTAATTTAAATGATGCCAAAAATACTATTGAAAATAAAAAAATACAAATTTTTAATAGTTCACATTTAGAATAAAAAATAGGACATAAAACATGTAAAATAGAGCCATTTGTAGCGAATAGTTGTAATTTATCAAAAAGATCAACCACTATTGATATTGTTCCAATAATAGAGAACCGGCTGTTCAATAACAGTTGTGCCACCTTATACCACCAATTTCACAAAAGAATAAAAGTGGAAAGAAGAAAAACCCTCTATCCTAATAATTCAGAGGCCGTATGGCCTTAATGAGGCCTTAAACTTTATATCCTTTTTATACATTTTTGTATATTCCCAATTAGCATTCCTTTGCGATATATCTGTCAATTATTTGATTTCTGATATGTATTGGTTTCATTAATTATCTTCGATCTAAATTTGATTCATCCATTGGATAATAATATATTTCTTGTACAATTATGACAGGTTGCAGAAACAAATGGTGTAATCAAAACGGAGCTGCCTTATTCTGGTAAAATGATGACTTGTATCTGTCATGACATTCTGAATCCAATATATAAAATTGATTTAAATAATCAGAGTAATTCGATTATACAGAAGTTTATCTAAAATCTTTTGTGACATTACCAACTATGATTTACTATCATATGTAAGTATAATCAAACCCATAATTGATATTTGGGATAAAGGACCTTAATACTGAAAATATTAATAATCAATGATATCTATAATATGGATCAACAATTAACATCTATAGCATCTTTATAAATAAGGGCAAATTCTATTAAGCCTGATATAAGCATTTTTGACTCTTACACTAAACTGAATAATTGGCTTTGGCCGAATGGTTAGGCTGTTGACATGACATGGGATACCAATGGTTGGGCGTTCTAATCCTAGGGTATGTAGTTGTAATTTTGTCTAAATAAAAACTCCGTTTTGACTTCATTCATATTTTTGATCATATATATAATCTATATTGCTAAACAGTGGAGGTGATTTATGTAATTTTTGGATGAACATATAATTTCTGGTGAGGCTAAGAAATATATTATTATCCAATGGATGAATCAAATTTAGATAGAAGATAATTAATTAAATACATACATATCATACAATACATATCAGAAATCAAATAATTGACAGATATATCGCAAAGGAATGCTAATTGGGAATATACAAAAATGTATAAAAAGGATGTAAAGTTTAAGGCCTCATTAAGGCCATACGGCCTCTGAATTATTAGGATAGAGGGTTTTTCTTCTTTCCACTTTTATTCTTTTGTGAAATTGGTGGTATAAGGTGGCACAACTGTTATTGAACAGCCGGTTCTCTATTATTGGAACAATATCAATAGTGGTTGATCTTTTTTTATATATTACAACTATTCGCTACAAATGGCACTATTTTACATGTTTTATGTCCTATTTTTGATTCTAAATGTGAACTATTAAAAATGTGTATTTTTATATTTTCAGTAGTATTTTTGGCATCATTTAAATTAATTGGAATTGTTGCTGACAATAAGGGTAAAGTTCTAGCCACTCTTGTGGTTTATTATTTTTTTTTTGGCTTTTTTTCCCTTACTGTAACCATCTTAGGATATGTTCAACTTGTAATAGCATACATATTGTAAATGCAGCTGAGGCAGGGACATGCTCTGTCATAGATAACAAGATAGGAATAATAAACAGTATCTATGCTAATGAAGCATACAACAACTTCTTTTCAAGGCCAGGTAATTTGAAAACCACAAAGGACTGAATAATCTTAGCCAAGGCTCTCTAATGAGAAAACAGTTTTTGATTGGTTGAACAGTGAAATCTTGTCTAAGTCCTCTCAAGTAGTTTTTAACTTATAAGCTTTTTGTTTCCATTTAATACATGGTTTTATTCCGTCTAAATAACATTTTATATTGGGAAACCATGCTTTATGTCTGTCTGTCATCTTTTTATTATTTGAAAAGACTAGGGGACATATTCAGAGATCCGTTTTTTTTATGTACGCAATTACACGCACTGCCAGAGCAAGGAAACACCCACCAACAACCCTGACACTCCCCTCTCCCGAACATGCGGTCGGGAACTTACGAGTCCCTAGACCACTCTGTTCTTTCCTTGTGTACTTACGTGCGTAAATATGCTCCGCCCATGCGATTCTTGATAACCGCGCCTCCATGCGTTCATTTAAATGCCCCCCCCCACCCACTTTTATGTAAATTTTTCCATCCGTCGGATTTCCGTGCATATGTCCACAAGTGCGATTCACATGAACGTCCGTTAGCCACTTACAAGCGTATATTCAACATAACTTACGTAAATAAAGTTACTACGCATGCGCAGTTGATCCAGTCCTAAGAATATGCACGTAACTCCCTGCGAAAATGGTTCTCTGAATACGGTCCTAGGTCCCCATTAAAAGAATAAATAAAATTAAATGTGGTAATGTATTCCTATTTGTCTTAATGGGAAGTCCAGCATTACAACACCTAGTAATAAAAAAGACAAAAACTTAAAAAAAAATAAGGATAATTAAGGTCCTATTTAATCTTCTAAACTCTTGTGACAATACATTGTATTCCCTTAGGTAGGACTTATTATCTTATCTGCTCATTTGCAAAGGCAATTTGCCAAATAATTTCAGCAAAAGTATATCAACCGCATCAAATATTAACATGGATGTGACATATGAAGGTTCTGATTTTAATTGCAATTGTTAAACAACGAACACAGTTTCAGGATGACTTTAGAAACAGAATCACCAATAGTTTTAATTATGTTATCTTATTAGTTTTAATTATGTTTGGTTATCGGAAAGGGATTTTGAACAACCAGTTTTTACAGAAATTACTTTGTCAGTAGTTTTAGGAATCACCATGAGATTTCTTAATAGCTGTGATTGGGTGGAATATGCCGCAACAAATGGCAATAAGTTGACAATTATCCTTCTGACACTAAATGGCCAACCGGTTTGACTAAACTTCTCTATCTGACAGGATCATTATGTTGACACCTGTCATATGGAATATTGCAATGCTGACAATTACTGTGTTCAGCATTACAATAATAATGACTCTAATGTTAAACCTAACCACAACCCTTATTACTAATTAACAGCTAATTACAACCTAAAAATGATGCAGAACCAGTGGCTGCAGTCAGGACACAGACAGCTCCAGTGGCAGAAGAAGACAGAGTGGAGGAAGAGCAGGCAGGACAGAGCAGAGTAATACAGAATGGGAGAGAAGAGAAGAAGACAGAGTGGAGGAAGACAGTCAGGAGAGAAGAGAAGAGGACAGAGTGGAGGAAGAGCAGGCAGGACAGAGCACAGTAATACAGGATGGGAGAGAAGAGAAGAAGACAGAGTAGAGGAAGAACGGATAGGACAGAGTAGAGGAATTCAGTCAGGAGAGAAGAGAAGAAGACAGAGTGGAGGAAGAACGGATAGGACAGAGTAGAGGAAGACAGTCAGGAGAGAAGAGAAGAAGACAGAGTGGAGGAAGAGCAGACAGGACAGAGCAGAGTAATGCAGGATGGGAGAGAAGAGAAAAAGACAGAGTGGAGGTAGAGCGGACAGGACAGAGCAGAGTAATACAGGATGGGAAAGAAGAGAAGAAGACAGAGTAGAGGAAGAACGGATAGGACAGAGTAGAGGAATTCAGTCAGGAGAGAAGAGAAGAAGACAGAGTGGAGGAAGAGCAGACAGGACAGAGCAGAGTAATGCAGGATGGGAAAGAAGAGAAGAAGACAGAGTGGAGGAAGAACAAATAGGACAGAGTAGAGGAAGACAGTCAGGAGAGAAGAGAAGAAGTCGGAGTGGAGGAAGAGATGACAGAACAGGACAGAGCAGAGTAATACAGGATGGGAGAGAAGAGAAGAAAACAGAGTAGAGGAAGACAGTCAGGAGAAAAGAAGACAGAGTGGAGGAAGAGCAGGAAGAACAGAGCAGAGTAATACAGGATGGGAGAGAAGAGAAGAAGACCGAGTAGAGGAAGAGTGGACAGGACAGGGTAGAGGAAGACAGTCAGGAGAGAAGAGAAGAAGACAGAGTGGACAGGACAGAGCACAGTAATACAGGATGGGAGAGAAGAGAAGAAGACAGAGTGGAGGAAAAGCGGACAGGATAGAGCAGAGTAATACAGGTCAAGAGAGATGAGAAGAAGACAGAGTAGAGGAAGACAGTCAGGAGAGAAGAGAAGAAGACAGAGTAGAGGAAGAGTGGACAGGACAGAGCAAAGGATGACAGGATGGGAGAAAAAAAGAACAGGGTGGAGGATAATGAGACAGATGGGAGAAAAAAAAACAGGACTGATCATACAGGGCAGATGAAAAGAAGAGGAGACATAGGGACAAGATGGAAAAGAGAGAAGACAGACAGAGGGAGAGGGCAGATCAGAGGGACAGAGAGAGGAAAACCAAAGGAGCAGGGCAAGGTAAAGAAGTAATTTTAATTTAATAATAAAACAAATTTCAGTTTCAATTTGGAGTCCCATGCTGACATATAGCTGTAGACATGGTACCCCTTCTGATACCATACATTTTTATTTTATAACTACATTGAATAGGATACAGTCAGTCCAAGGAATCAGTTGTTTCTTTTTTATTTTGTTTTTTTATTGAGTTTACTTATAGTTTTTTAAACAGAGAAAAACAAACATCAATAATAGAAAAACATAAAATATTCCCATCCCTACTCAACCCCCCCACCCCTGACAGAACATTTACAAGGCTTAAATATGTGTAACAGCATAGTATAACAATGCGAGGGTCAATGCGTCACTACATATATTTGACATTAGTAATTGTAATTAGAGATGAGCGCTGAGCCCTGTGTTTTGGCTTTGGTTTTGATTCTAATTTTCTTTGCTTTTTGGATCTGTATTTTATTTAAAATTGCTAAAATAAAGTAATTATTATGTAGTTTTGCTCCTAAAGGATTATTAATATGAATAACATTCATTTCCATTCATTCCTAGTCAAATTGGACCACCTCACAGCTCACAAGAGAGGTTGCTTGGTACATACTATCATATATTGTCTAGTATCCCACTCTCAATTTTGTGACATTTCTCAAATGTATTTTCATATATTCAGGTGAAAGGTACTCAGCAAAAGAGATTGGGATACAAAAAGAAGAAAAAAAGAAGAAAATGCCATATAGTATAATAAATTAAGTGACACAATGATATAGGGTAATAACCTCTATAGATCACAAATAAATATGTGTATTTATAAATTAGGGTTCACCACAGTGTGATGGTGTTATACATAGCATACAGTATTATGCTATGTTCTGCCGTTCTTTCTTTTCCCACTATTGATGAATACTGAAATATGCGGGAGACACTTTGGAATTAGAAGCACATTTGTTGAAATCCTTCTGCCTTATATGCCCGTTAAAAACAGCTGTCTGGTACGCAATTTTAAGCCCTACACCCTCACACTGCGGTGAACCCTAATCATTGTGTCACTTAATTTATTACACTATATGGCATTTTCTTCTTTTTGTATCCCAATCTTTTTTCCTGATTACCTTTCACCTGAATATATGAAGAAGTTTTCTAGTCTTCAATAGTATTAACACAAAGAACATTGTTGTGGTGCTCTAATCCATCACTGTCTTCACATTTGTTTTGTATAACTCTGGAATTACAGAATACTTACTTCTGGTTAAAAGCTGCCCCCCCTTTATTGCTGGGATTATAACAAGTTCTTCATCACTTCACATTAACTACATTGTTGGTTCTGCGCTGGAGGATATTTTCCCTATTGTTTATATATATATATTACACTACTGAAAGTGACTCATCTGTCTTCTACCACTGATAACTGCTGCTGGAGAGCTGAAAGGAGTATCAGCAGGCACCCAATCTCTATCCATTTCCAAGACCCCAGTCCCAGCTCTCCCCCCAATGGTGGCCCTACATGGATGGGTTGAAATGCATTACAATAAATATACGTTATGCATTACGATACGAAATATGGATCCAGTCCATAAATAAAAATCCACACACAGCTAGGACCTCTGAGAAGATGTCACACTCTCCTCAAGATGTATTCAGTTATAGGGAAGTATCCTCGCCTAGTTCAAATGAATTGGACGTGCCATATCTCCTTACTATCCTACTAACCTCACTCTCAGGGCTCTGTCCCTCTGTCCTGATCAGAAAGTTTAATTATGACTGCTGTGCAAGAATCAATTGCTGGCTGCCATGCTAAGCACACCCCTTCATCAGAAACCAAACCCCCTTGTACTGTTACCCCTATCACCGCCTTGTTGGCAGGTATAACAGACCCTTACTATACTCAGCCTTATCTTAGGATATGTTCAACTTGTAATAGCATACATATTGTAAATGCAGCTGAGGCAGGAACATGCTCTGTCATAGATAACAAGATAGGAATAATGAACAGTATCTATGCTAATGAAGCATACAACAACTTCTTTTCAAGGCCAGGTAATTTGAAAACCACAAAGGACTGAATAATCTTAGCCAAGGCTCTCTAATGAGAAAACAGTTTTTGATTGGTTGAACAGTGAAATCTTGTCTAAGTCCTCTCAAGTAGTTTTTAACTTATAAGCTTTTTGTTTCCATTTAATACATGGTTTTATTCCGTCTAAATAACATTTTATATTGGGAAACCATGCTTTATGTCTGTCTGTCATCTTT
>WWET01001750.1:219439-230033 GCA_011038615.1 Limnodynastes dumerilii | reverse complement strand
AAAGAAAAGAATAAAAAAGTGTGAACAGGACTTGCTGCAGGGTGAGGAATATAGAAGCTGCTATTATCCAGTATATTTCTAGTACTGCAGACTAAGCATTGTATAAATAAAGAATAAAAAAGTGTGAACAGGACTTGCTGCAGGGTGAGGAATATAGAAGCTGCTATTATCCAGTATATTTCTAGTACTTTTTAGCAGACTAAGGGCCAGATTTACTAAGCTGCGGGTTTGGAAAAGTGGAGCTGTTGCCTATTGCAACCAATCAGATCTTAGCTGACATTCTCTAGTATGTGAAAAGAATGTGTTTCCAAACCCGCAGCTTAGTAAATCTGGCCCTAAGGGGTCGAAGCCTTGTCACCGTATTGGCTTATCACCCCTGCCTATGCATGACTACTGTCTGTGTGTGACAGTGATGGATACATGGACTCCTCACACTGTCACTTCATGTAAAACATTTGGGGAAACTTGTTCCCTTGTTATGGTAACTGCCCTGTGGTGGGATTCCTCTTCTATGTCTGTTTAGCCAACAAGCCAGTGAAGCCACACTCCTATTCACAACACCTGCGAAGCCATGCACCCTTTTTAAGTTAATGTGTTTTTTCTTTCTTTTTTATTAAATCATCATTTTGGGGGTGTTTCTGGGCTACCAGAATCCCCCCATGGGTGGCCCAGTGGGTCACTGACAGTCTAACTGTGATCTTTCTTACCTTGTGTGTAGTTCCAGCAATGGCATGTGAGGACTGTTTCTTCAGCGGGGCTGCAGGGGATCTGCTAACAGGGTGGATTGGATTTAAGGTGATTACAGAGGGGATGGTTGCCCCATAGCAACTGCACCCCTAGCACCCCCTATAGTTGCATCACTGATATCACTCATCCCAGACATTCAGTTTTTCCATTCACCTATTCAATATAGTTGCAGTTGTTTGAAAAAAAAAAAAGTCTCCACAAGCCTGCCTGCCTGTATGTTCAGCCCCCCATGATTGGCTGATCAGTCATCTGATACTTCCTGTCAGAGACAGGAAGCAGGAAATACAAGGGTTGAAAGATCCAAATTTTCAGTGAAAATGGTGTTTTGCCTCGATTACAGATTTGAATTTGGTGGGAGGATCCAAGACATGGCTCGGTTTGACTCGGAACCCCAAAGTTCAAATGTGTGGGATTTCACGGAATCCGAACCGCTCATCTCTAATTGCAATACAAGTAAAAGTATTAGACAAATGCTTGCAAATCAGGAGGTACAAGAATAAATAAAAGAGGCAAACTACATAGGAAAAAAACAATTGGCAGTCATGACTCATGACCCACAAAAGGTTTCTTTTTGATTTTGTGATTGTCACTGCTGCAACCATCACTAACAGGAAGATTACAGAAGGAATTGGAGATCTTACCTATTGTGTTTATTCTGGACCAACAATACATAATTAGAAGCCTGGATATGAACAAAATGGGTGGATTCAGGGAAACATATTATTCATCAGCAACTCATAGAAGCAAAAAAAAAGAAAATCCATAAAGTGATATAAGGGAATTACAGAGTATTCAAAAAACAAATTACTGTGACATATTAAGGTGTGCGCCACAATTGTTATTGTTTTAATGGAATGATACAAACCAAACAGTTTTCCTTTCAATAATCCAATCTTTCTATAACCATTCACAGATTGCCCCATTATTGAAGAGATCATCTCAATCTGAAATCCCCTTCCAGCCATAGTATGAGCTACATTGAAGCACTCAGACCACTTATTGGCTGCAAATATTTACTTACACTTGCTTATTTGTTAATAATAAATCCTATTTTGTGCTGGAGTGCAGTAAAGGATTTAGGAATGTCAAGCCTTGAATTTGTCCTTTCCCTCATGCTCTGCTTCTCTTCTGATGAGCCAATCTGCACGGGGAACATTGCCACAGCTTAAAATTCAATTTTTGCAGCGCAGTAAAAAAAGATTAACTAATAAACAGAGTGAATATGATTCGTAAGTCATTGAGCAAGCATTGAGCCCAAAGGTCTCATCATTTAAAGTGCTTCAACACTTTGCAATAATTCCTAGAGAAGCTGAGTATAATGGTATTATAGCCATACGCTTTAGGGTTGTTAACAAAGGCTTCATCTGATTGAATTGTTTTGCAAATAGAAGACAAGTTGCTGATCCCAACATTTCTCAATTAAGCTGCCATATTTTCTTCTAGCTGCCTGACAAAGGAAATTTCAAGGGACCCATTTCAGACTCCAGTAGCAATCTTCCAGTGGAAAACATCTAAAGTACAGTAGTTGTTTTTTTACTTCTTCGTCTTTTTAAGATGAGCATATTGCTGAGATTGTCCTAATCATAAAAAAATAAAACTCCCTTTAGCTTAACATGAAAAATTTATCACAGTTAAAGTCCAAAAATACTTTAGATACTTTTTAGCTGGTTTTACAGTGTTGTGTAGCTTGGTAGTGGAGCTTTTGATGTTTTCTCTGTAAGTGTCAATGATCATTAAATGGCCTACTTAGCTTCCCATCGTTATCACAAAGTAGCATAGTGAAGCCAATGCACAATACTTTTTTTTAGGTTTTGCTTTTGATTAAAAAGTTCAAATCACAATTACCCTATATTCTGTAACTTTCCCTCTTGGTCTTACTGCTTTCTTAGGATGTAAGTTATTATCCTAATTCTAATTTTTAGACTTTCAGCAGAAAAAAAAAAAAAATAATAATAATAAATCACTATGCCAGCCCTACTGTAATGTATATTTTAATGTTACGTATTGCTGTTATTGGTCCGGATCCTAAGACCCTTCAAATGAATCGATTTTAATTGGGTAGTTCCAAGTATCGACTTTTTTCCCCATCAAGATATAAGAAAACAAACTGTGAAGATGCCACTTTCACCAGGCCCAATTACTATACCAGAAACACTTAGTTGGTATCTCCTAGGGTTCGTTCAATCACTCAGGCAAACGCAGTTATAAAAACACAACAGTAATTTATTATAAACATGAACACGACACTATATCCTATCCATACACAGTGACAACACTATATCCTGTCCATACACAGAAAATCAATGCCAGTCACTTCATTATCTGTCCCCTCCCTTACTGGTCTAAGTAGCTTGTATCACCTGACTCTGAGTTCCAGCTGAAGTCTCCTCCCAAGGTCCAAATAAAGTCCAAAACAGTCCCAGGTGATGCTGCAGACTCCTGTCTGGGTAAAGGTCTTGAGGGTCATGGCCGCTTGGCCAATGCTTTCCACCAGCGTGGTGGGGTGCTGTGACCCAGGCTCCCTGCGTTAGGCTGGCCCCCCAAGTTCTACAGCACCAGCGAGCCTCTCCCCAGGGAGGGAAGTCTGTAAAAGATCCTTGGTACTCAGGACTCTCAGTGCTGGCAGAGGTCCCTACCTCAACGCCAGTCAGTTTAGGAATCACCAGCACTTCCAGGCCCTGGCAGAGGTCTTACCTCAACACCAGCGTGGATCAGTATTCCCTTGCAAAACCCCTCACTGACTTTTTACCTGGGGCACACCTCCAGGCAATGAAAACAGCCCCTCATAGTCCTAGCAGAGGTGATTGGACAATAAATAGCTAAGTGATAGCTGTCCATCAATATCTAGGACACTATCCAGCCTTCCTACACTCTGTCCATACTGGAGGACTCCCTGCTGTTTTGGCCCCACTAAGTCTATCTCAGGGCTAGTGAAAGTTCTTTGATGCTGATAACCTTTGGCCTTATGTAGATGTGATATAAGGAGCAGCTACTCCCAGACTTAACCCTTTCCAGTCATTTGTCACACACCTCCAGTTTCCTGTAGAGGGAGGAGGGGGGAGAGTCACCCCCCCTGGTCTCTTCCTGTCCTCTGTAGTCAGGGATGACCCTATATGGGCTTCCTGCACCCCACCACATATTACTCCAACCATCTGCCTGGCATTCCACACACAACACACAATAAACATTTCTATAACTACCTGCTACATAATCCTATAGCACATCACACAATAACCATATAATAACTACATGCTACATAACACACTTCTATAACTACAGAAACTTCATATGGTAAATGCAAAATATAACACACACAGTCTACATATTGCAGAGGTTACTGATACAAGTGTCACAGTAGCTGTTCTTCATAACAAGTCCAGGGTTGATGGCCAGGACTGGGAAAGTAATACATCCAGGGACACGCCCATCTCGTCACACTAACATTTTATTTTACATTCATTAGGTTATTTTAGGAAGTTTTTGGAAAGTCTATTATAGAATTATGGTTCATTTGAAAATTATATCTCAGTTTATTTGCTTATCATTTTTATTAAATTGGAAGGAAATGACCTTGGTCCAAGGCCCCATGGCCCAGCGGAGTAGTAAGATGATAAATGGTGGCCCAAACTGGAGCATTGTTCTTTATTTATTACCCACCTTTCCCCCTTGGAGAAACTATTGAAATACAATAGTATATAGTAGCCTAATAGGCATACATACAGTATATACTGTAGCTAGAGTAGTTACACTGGAGGGACTGTAGGTGGCACTGTTCCTATCTGTTTATGTATAGTCTCTCTGTGTCGTAGTAATGTACTCTTTGGTGACTGAGAAACGACTAGAAATCTCCACATTTAACCTGCTTGATGTATAATATATTTCAGTTTTGTTCTATACACTAAAGTTATTCCACACAAAACTCCTCTGTGTTGTCTATTGACTGAATATAAAGAAGAAAACTTTGTAATATAAACTTGTTCTAATGATATATATTTATATATACATATATTCTTGTTTGTGAACATTACGTTGCCATTAAAGCTATTTTTTAATGGTAGTTGATCAGCATATATGACAATCCAAATGAAATTTTCAAGGCTTTTACCCTAAACAATTAGAAGTCCAATATTGGGTTATATTTCAAGTGTTTTTAAATTGAGATGCTAACTCATCTGCAGGAGTTTCTTGAAGAACTGGATCCTGTTTTTTAGCAAACGGGAATTGGCCACTGTCACGACCCTGACCTCACCTGAGGCTTTCGTGACTTATCTGGGACACGAGGAGTTAATCACAACAGCCACCTGGTCTAATGACTAATGCCCCTTATCCACCCCATATATGACATTACTAATTAACTGCCAGAGCCAAGACTATCCACAGGAGGTCTTAGGTTCTCCTCTACACCAATCCAACACAATTATGCTTTATCAGAATTATCATTAACTCAGAATGATCCCTTCTGTTACCATTAAGTAGCGTTTAATAACCAAACGGGTCTGACACGTGAATTTGTAAGAACGTATTAAGTGATATCTAATATGATAACAAGAATCACAATGCTTATTTACAAAAGAATAATAAAATGTACATACAACATGTAAAACAGTTTCTTATAAAATAAAAGTGTTAAAATACAGAAAGCTCTTACACAAAAAACCTTCCTGGAAGAGACAACTCTTTTGCTTGAAAGTCCCATGAAGTGAACAGCAATATGTATCTGAACTACACTTTTTAAAGGCAAAAACTGTTCCTCTCCGAACAGCCTCTACCTCTTTGAAAAGTGACAGAATTATTTCTGGAGAGACCCCCCAATAGCCTGATCTATTTACGACAGGAGCCATACATTGACAGGAGCCATAACCTGTTCTGCCCGACTACCTTCAAGCTAGTGCCATAAAACAAAAGCAGATCCTAGTCAAATACAGGTCACTCTATATACTGATATTACTTTATGCACAAGATATTTGACTATATCCTGACAGCCACAATTTCAGTAAAGGTCTAGATCAGCAGGATACAGAGATCAATACCTTTTTTGGGGGGTTTTACATTGGGTTTCATAGGACGGGGTGGGTACAAGTGCTAGTGGAAGGGGTGCTAATGTTATAGTACAGGCATGCCTATGTATACTGTCCTATCCAGATTTCGGATCTATCTTTATTTAACTTAAGGCTGAGTACCTGGAACTGAACTACATGAGAGTGACTGAAGGCTGAAATCTCTGAGTAGCCTGGATCCAGCCCAAAGCCTCCCAAACAGCTTTTGTGGACCAACACCCTCTGGTAGCTTCTGGTCTCAACATGTTTTCAACCAGAGTTACACAAAACCATGATTTCACAAATGAATATATATTCCAATGCATAAACCAATTAACAGATTGTTGCAAGACTGGGGTCATCTACACAGAAGTAACAGAAAAGTGCCCCAGCACTATTATTAACCAGTAACTAATTTATAAACTCACTCTTCATTTATCTAACCCAGTTAAAAGCCTTTCTTGAATAGTGCTGCTTTCAATTAATAAAACAATCTTGGGACTCCATTTTCTCCATTTGCAATTGTGTGTTTTCATATGAAAAGAAAACTTTCTGTGGTTTGTATATGGAGTCCTTGGTCTTTGGTCACAGTTGCCAAACAAATGTGTTGTGTGCATCGATGGTTCCTGATAAACAAGGCCAGAAAAGTTCATCCATTTCCTTACCATATTTGCTAATTTTATGTGTAATCACTGTTATTATAAGATGTTAAGTATTTAGATATATATTTGCTTAGCTGTGTAAATACAAGTCTGTTAATGTGTGGTAGTATAAAGGTTAAGGAACATTTCTTAAAATATGATATAATACATTTATGATGTTGACAGGACTAGCATATAAAATGATTGTCTATTGTCTGTTCCTTCTATAGAAACGCATAGTAAAAGGTGAACTGAGTGCAGTATAGGCAGGAAGGGGGATAAACGGCAGACTGAGACTTTGCCCACATCTGTCAATGATGGGGTTGAAAAAGTTGGGTGATGCAGCAAGGGGAGGGTTGGGTGAGGGGTGGAGTTAGGCAGGTTAAATAAGGGATATGTGCAAGGGTCTTTTCGCTTGTTTTTTCCATCCCTGCCTCCCAACATTATAGGTTGTTGTGTTATTATTAACTTGTTTTTTCTCCTTACAGACAGGGCATGGATCTTGGCGGCAGAGGCGGGGTGTCAACTTATTTCTCTGACGCAAGGGGAATTTTTGGGGTTAATTGCTACGTTTGGGGGAACTTTGGATTACCTTCCTACTCTAATAAGGTCGCTTGCTCCTGGGCGGGTCCTGAATTTGCCTCGTCCTCTAGAGGTGCACACTTGAAAGTTTGACTGCCTTGGTGGATGGGACTTGGGGGATGCCTTGGGGGATGAGACTTGGGGGATTCCTTGGAGGATGGGACTTGGGTGAGTTGCGGTGGCGCCTTTGACAACAGAGATTTATCTATTGGAGTTGCTTACTTGACATGCCCACCTGCTCTTGGTGCCACCTTGTCACTACCCTAAATTTATAGTCTAATTCATAGATTAAATCAGTTACAATTCAATTTTCAATCTTGTTTAATATATCTATGCCCCTTTTTAAAATCTAAGTCGGTTGTCTGTGTCATTTCACTGAGTGATGTCAGTAAGGTTTTCCTTCTTTGCTTCTTTAATATATCAGAATGCACCTGATATAAGTAAAAAACAATCATGTGCATGTTGGTTCTCTATTTCTCTGTCTGCTTAACAAGGAGTGTGGTCAAAAGCACAACATCATTAAAAGCTACCAGTCAGAGAGTCTGTGATTCGGCTTGATATCTTTATGCCAGGTTGCCATCTGCGCTACACAGAGGTGTAGTATGGGTGAAGAAGTGGAGCTGATGGTCCATGCAACTACAACCATACACAGGTGTAAATAGATGTATAAACCTGGAAGAGATGTGAAAGGTGGGATTGAATAATATAACCTGGGGAATGAGTGATGTACAGAAGGGGCAGGGGCAGTGGATTTAGTACTGAATAGGGAAGTGACCTGTTATTTGTACTAAGAGATAGAGCCGCTATCAGGGGGGGACTGTCAGGACTAGTATATCGGGCCTGGGGAGAGAGGGGGGCTACCATTACTCACCTCAGCTCTCCAGCAGCAGGTATCGGCGGTAGGAGACAGATGAGTCACTGTCACCAGTTTCCTATCTCCAATACCTGCTGCTGGAGAGCTGTACCAGACTGCACTGCACATGTGTTATGTCACATAGGGATGGAGTGCCATGGCCTTGGTCCCAGGCCCCTCTGGTGGCTGCCCTGCCTAGAGATACAGGGCTGTATTCAGAGATCCGTTTTCGAGGGGAGTTACGCGCGTATTTTTAGGATTGGATCAACTGCGCATTTATAGTAACTTTATTAACGTACTTTACGTAGACTATATGCGTGGAAGTGCCTAACGGACGTACATGTGAATCACATTTGGGGAGATACGCATAGAAATCAGACGTATAGGAAAATGTACATACATTTTTTTTTTTACTCAAAGTTAATAAGGCATGAATAGAAATACAATATACAGAATATTTAACAGCAGACCTATTGTATACTATAGCCGGATAATACAAATGCATCCATGATGCCTTATACTGTACATAGTAGAAATGCAATCAGGTGAGGGTTGGCAAGATGGGATTTAATATAGGGGTCTACTGTGAATGGGGAAGGGAGGTCGGTAAACAAGTATGAGTAGGGGCGAGTAGAGAGGCTAGTGGCCAAGGGGATTATGCACAGCCCAGGAGGAGAGGAGAGCTGCCACCTCCATCCCAGAAGGAAGCAATAGTAGAACAAATATGAAGAAAGGTACCCATAATTGAATTCACACTAACAGAGTAAGAAAAATTAAGAAAACTTCCCATTACATCCCATGATGGCATGTAATTATTCACCACCAGATCCCGCTGTACTCCACTTCCTCCACAGTCTTGCTGGCCAGTGTGTGTGTGCTGGCACGGCTCTTCTGCACATGCCATCACATGTAGCTTGACGACATTTAAACAAATCCACATGCCCCCTGTTTCTGCTGTAACATAGCAGCCGCCAGCCTATCGTTACTCAGCTGTGGAGGCTGCTGACCAATGGGGCAGCAGCAGCCTCTATTTAAATTGTGTTCCAGTCTTTCTGCCTTGTTTTGCAAATTCTGAGTGGTCCCTGTCTCACCTCACTCTCCTTGCCTCCTTGTGCATCTCGCTCCTTGTCCTTCCTTGCCTGCCTCCATTATTCCCATGTCCTTGCTTACGTGCCAGACTTCACCCTTGTGGTAGGTGTCTGTGGTGGTTTTGAGAGTGCCCCTTGTTGTTATGATTGTCATTGTTCGCCTATCCTGTGGGTTGCTCCATCTGTCCCTCTTCATCGGGCTTCAGTTCTTCTCTTCCCGGGAATTGTCTCCAGGGGTTGTCACCTGCTAGGCTATTGCAGCCCAGCCTATCCCCACCATCAGGGGTTCTAGTGAAAATCAGACTCTTCGTTACACTCATGGTATGGTAGGTTTTGCCTGTAACATTAAAGTCCCTGAGGCTATAGCCAATCGCATCTGTGCAACTTTACGTAGACTATATGCGTGGAAGTGCCTAACGGACGGACATGTAAATCGCATTTGGGGAGATACACATAGAAATCAGACGTACGGGAAAATTTACATACGTTTTTTTTTTTACTCAAAGTTATTAAGGCATGAATAGAAATACAATATACAGAATATTTAACAGCAGACCTATTGTATACTATAGCCGGATAATACAAATGCATCCATGATGCCTTATACTGTACATAGTAGAAATGCAATCAGGTAAGGGTTGGCAACATGGGATTTAATATAGGGGTCTACTGTGAATGGGGGAAGAGAGGTCGGTAAGCAAGTATGAGTAGGGGCGAGTAGAGAGGCTAGTGGCCAAGGGGATTACGCACAGCCCAGGAGGAGAGGAGAGCTGCCACCTCCATCCCAGAAGGAAGCAATAGTAGGAGAGATCCATCAAATATGGAGAAAGGTACCCATAATTATATTAATACTAGCAGAGTAAGAAAAAATAAGAAAACTTTTTTTGGTAATACATGCTTACTTTAATTTACCTGGGCTGTCAGCATGAAGCATAAGCACATTTCCATACAATTAGTAAAGCAATTGCAAAGTTATACAATAGTTTCATACAGTTGTGGAGCCTCAGTCATCATTATCATCCTGGACTTAGACGTACCTTTTAGGTGGCACACGTTATCAGACTGAAATTGTGGCTACTTACACAATTGTTTGGGATTAAGCCATTAGTGTAAATGAGCTACTTTACATTACATTCGTTACACTGTAACTATTACATGTCATCATGGTTCCCATGACAGCATGTTATTATTCACCACCGGATCCCGCTGTACTACACTTCTTCCACAGTCTTGCTGGCCAGTGTGTGTGTGCTGGCAAGGCTCTTCTGCACATGCCATCACATGTAGCGTGACGACATGTAAAAAAAAATCCACATGCCTCCTGTTTCTGCTGTAACATAGCCGCTGCCAGCCTATCGTTACTCAGCTGTGGAGGCTGCTGACCAATGGGGCAGCAGCAGCCTCTGTTTAAATTATGTTCCAGTCTTTCTGCCTTGTTTTGCAAATTCTGAGTGGTCTCTGCCTCGCCTCACTCTCCTTGCCTCTTTGTGGATCTCACTCCTTGCCCTTCCTTGTCTGCCTCCATTATTCCCATGTCCCTGCTTACATGCCAGACTTCACCCTTGTGGTGGGTGTCTGTGGTTGTTTTGAGAGTGCCCCTTGTTGTCATGATTGTCATTGTTTGCCTATCCTGTGGGTTGCTCCCTC
>WWET01001750.1:190248-219396 GCA_011038615.1 Limnodynastes dumerilii | reverse complement strand
TTCTTCTCTTCCCGGGAATTGCCTTCAGGGGTTGTGACCTGCTAGGTTGTTGCAGCCTAGCCTATCCCCACCATCAGGGGTTCTAGTGAAAACCAGATTCTTCGTTACACTCATGGTATGGTAGGTTTTGCCTGTAACATTAAAGTCCCTGAGGCAATTGCCAATCGCATCTGTGCATTGTATTTGTAGTCTGAATAAAAACAGATGGGTGCTCTTCTGTTATGGCCATGCAAGTGAAAACGTATACAAAAATATGCCACGCTATCTGACATAGGTCTCAGTCTGGTGCTTTCAACGGTTTGTAAAGTACCTAAAAAGACAGCCATAATGACTGATACAACCACTGGAAAGGTGATTGTGAAATGTGTCTTTACCAATTACCTCTACCACATTTTGTGCACGGCATTTCTAGTGATGCTCAGTAAAATGATTACGGCAAATCTTTTCTATTTTTTTTCCTTTTAGAATTATTGTTCTCTGTCTCACACATAACATCTAAATATATTTCTTCACATTCCCATATCAGTCCAGGCATGTCTGATGTATACTCCACCTAGCTATAACTCATTTAGAACAATAGTTCTGGAATTCCAGTGCTTTTTTATTCTTGCCCATTTCTCTTTCTGTGGACTTATTCATCCCTCTTTTCAGTAATATTAAAACATATATAGCCACAGCATCTGTGTCATTTCACATTGCTTTGTGTTGTAAAATATGAGGTTGGGTGTGGCTCGCCAGGTTGTCGATTTTTTACTCATTATCTCAGCAGTGTAGCGGCCATGATGGACATTTTTGGACTGCTCCAAAGAAGACATTGTGGACCCCGTGAAAAGTGCATTAATGGTGAAAAGTAAGATTTTCCCCTAACCCTTACCCTAATCCTCACCCTAAACCTTCCTTTCTATCAGCTTTACCTTAACCATCCATCTCCTGTAGCCTGACCCTAAATTTCCTCTTCTATTAGCCTAACCTTTACCCTCCATCTCCAACAGCCTAACCCTAAATTTAACTCTCCATGTCGCACAATCTAACCTTAACCTTTCATGTCCCACAGCCTTAACCTAACCTTTCCCTTCTATCAGTCCATCTCTGTAGCCTGACGCAGCCCGTGTCAGGAGGAACACATTTCACTATTGGGAATGGGTACTTTGATGAAATAGGGCCATTCACTATAAGTACCCATTCACAATAGAAATAGATTTCAGCACTGATATAGCTGCAAGCTATTCAGTGTCAGAATTAGGCCATTCTAACTGGCACTGCATGCCATGTGATTATATGTTATTTGTTATATATTGGAGGCAAAAAGTATTAGTTGTGTTCCATAGATTTACAATGAAAGCAGCAGGAAAAGGGGTAACATGGAATACCGCTTGAGCTACTGCTATATGCCACACAAAATTCCTGGCTATTCACACTTGAAGGTGCTACATGCTGCTAGTGGCATGTAAAATACTCGCCCTGTCCCGCAATCCCCTGGTGTCATGCCCACATGATTCTGGTAATGGAGCCTCTGCTCCTGTATGCCATCACCAGGGAGAATGCTTTGCTTTTACTTATTGCACACAGATACCTGATCAGCTTCACTTTTAAACTGCTAATTAGACTGGAGCTGGGAAACATCACCTTTTAACTATAATACTGTTGCAACAAATGAAATTTGACTCCCCTGAAATCAACATGGTTTAGCCCAGGTGTAACTTTAAGTTCTTATTTTCAGCCTCTGAATCAGGACCAAAATTCCTGATGCAGAGGGAGGCACTTTGCACATGCCCAAAGAAGGATCCCACACAACAGTGGCTATTCACACTTGAAGGTGCTACATGCTGCTAGTGGCATGTAAAATACTTGCCCTGTCCCGCAATCCCCTGGTGTCATGCCCACATGATTCTGGTAATGGAGCCTCTGCTCCTGTATGCCATCACATATGCCATCACGTCAACACACGATGGCATGCAAATTAGCCATGTGGGCCTGCTAGGCAGCCAGGACTCAAACCAGGGCCAGTGCTAGGGTGTTCGGCGCCCCTCGGTGAATCTTAAATTTGCGCACTTCTGTTTAACAATTTAACACCAGTGACCATCCTAGATTATAATAAGCGTCAAAATCCACAATCTTATAACCACAATAAAATAAACTAAATCATAGTCACCACTATACAATACAGACAGTGTTCTAGTCTCTGCTGTACAAGTCCCACTTCATCCTAAAACCTACCGCACAATACAAACTATATATCTTATCACTCATGTCTCCCCAGCTCCCAGTATCCCCATCATGGTAGGGAAGCTGTGGAATAACATAGTCCATTCTCAGTAATTGTGTGTTCTTTCAAATAAGTTCAATCCAGACCCGAAGGTTTGCAGAAATACACACATTTACAGCCAGATCATTTGCACCATCTATAGGACATGTTTGAGTCCTGTTAGATGCTGATGGCTGAAAGTCTTAGGAGAAAATTAAAGTAATGTTGAAGATTATGCTGTTTTTACTTTGTGCTTATGTAAATCAGAGGAAGCATGTCAATTTGTTTTATTCTTTTGAATAGTTTATTTGACTCATTTAATTATAGTTAACAGTTTTTTTTATGGCCATAGACATTCCCTTTAAATTTGGCCCAAAATATCTATCAAGACGTGTATGTAGACATTCAAATCTTGGAATTCCACTGCCTCTTAAATGAAAATGAAAGTAGATACTGTACTGTATGAGCAGTTGTATCTTGTTCCCATGTGAAATAAACACCCATCTCAACTCGTCTGAGAGATTCCCCTAATGGCATCTAGTAAAGGACAAAATTTACATGATAATTATGGAAACAAAGCATGTATTTTATCTTGTTCTGCCATAATGTATTATTTTGTTTTGAATAGATCCACCAATCCGTATCCTATAAAGCACATTTCATTGATCTTTTATGGGTGTGGGTCCCCACAACGAACGGCTCTATTTCGATAGGGCCGTTCTCTCCCAGCCAGTTTCGAACAGCCTGGGATATCGATTGCTTATGCCTTGATGAGGCATAGCAATAGATCCCCGGAGAAACGAACATGGTGCTCCTAAAGGTGAGTGGCTAAACTAACCCCAACCCTTCCCCTAATTCTAACCCTCCCCTTCCATTACCCTAACCCTCCTTTCCCTGCAGCTTGACCCTAACCCTCCCTTCCCCGCAGCAGGACCCTAACCCTCCCTTCTCCCTAGCCTGACCCTTATACTCCCTTCTCTATAGCTTAACCCTAAGAACCCCTCCCCGTAGCCTGTCCCTAACTCTCCCCTTCTATGGCCCTAACTCTCCCTTCTGAAGAGCCTAACCCAACCCCCCCCCCACCTTCCTAACACTTAAAGTCCCCAGAGAGGTAACTCACCTCTCCAGAGCTGTCAGCTGTCCTGTGGGTCTATGCGAAAATGAATGGGTGAGTATGCCGATTGGCACACTCACCCATTCATAAAAAATAAATCTAAAACGGCCCCCTATTCGAAATAAAGAAGAAAAAAAAGTAACTTTCTGCTGTCTCTATTTCTGAAAGGAGCCTTTGTTGCGGTAACTGCAACTGATCTTTTATGCTGTCTAGCAGAGCTTTAACTCACGTTATAATCCTCACCTTAGCCAACTTCTGCCCTTCTGATCTATGGTGCATGTAAACTGAAGCTGATTTCTGTCTTTCAGTGTTGGCATGCAGTACATGTTAAAACTAGCAAGTACTTCTGTGACCTTCTCTCCACTAATACCTATAATGACCACATGGACTGTTTGGGTGATAGGTCTATAATTTTTTGCTTGTCTCAAAAGCTTCCTTATCCATATGCTCTTCTCACACCATACTTCTTCATTTCATAGCCTTCTATGATAGCACTGGGATAAAGTTGAGTGTTATATACTTACCGTTCCATTGAATGACTAAATGCCACCATTGCATCGAACTACCCCTCTCCACAGTGACAAGCGCTCAAAGGTTCTGTATTCTACCTGACACTGCTTGACGCTTCCATACATGGTGCTGACGTCTGATCTACAGTTCTGAACTCAGTGAAATATGGACAGGTGACTGCTAAATACTATATTTTATCTTAGGGTTAGGTTTAAGGCTGCGGTTAGAGCATAGGCATCAAAATGGAGGGCAAGGGAGCAGCTCACGCCCCCAAAATATGAAGGGGTCATCCTCCACAGGAGAGCGCTCTGCATGTCTGTATGACTTAAAGTCAATCTGTTGGCCAGATAGTTAAATTCTTGTCCAGCAGATGCTAACAAGTTTGTATAATATTCCATTATTCAGATTTACAGGGTGCCCTCCAAGTATTCCATCACTGGAGACAGCCTGCACACAATGAAGTGGGTTTTTAAAATGTATTTTATATGGACCCATTCTGTCTGTAGCTAACCCTATCCTACCTATTTAAATGAATTATCTCTTTGATGGAGCAGATAAACCGATGGTTCTACACACTGGGACCACCATAATCCAAAAAATCACTGACTCGCGTTTCGTCTTACTTCCTCATGTAGACTGTATTCACAGATACGTCTTTGCGTGGTTTTCCTGCGTATTTTTAGGAATGAATTAACAGCGCATGCGTGGTAACTTTTTCTATGCAAATTCCATAGTATTTACGCACGTAAGTACTTTAGGCACAGACCTGTGAATCGCACTTAGGGACATATATACAGAGGGTCGTGGTTGTTTTCCGTACGTTAGAAGTTACGTGAAAGTGGGTGGGGGGAGGCATTTAAATGGGCATTTGAGGGCGCGGTTAGATAGATACGCATGTATGTAAATAACATATGCACTTAGGTACACACATAGAGATAAGGGTGCCCTATGGAGGCGTAAGTCACCGAAAACCCGTCCGGGTGAGGGGAGTGTCATGGGTGTTGCCTTGCTACATGCGTGCGTAAAAACGCGTACGTAGTAAATACCCTAACCCTCCCCTTCCATTACCCTAACCCTCCCTTCCCCACAGCCAGACCCTAAACCTCCCTTCCCCTCAGCCTGACCCTAACCCTCCCTTCCCCTCAGCCTTACCCTAATACCCCACCCTCACCGCAGCCTGACCCTAAACCTCCCCTTCTAGCAGCTGACACAGAGGCGGAACTAGCAAATTGTGGGCCCAAGTGCAAAAAATATGCTTTGGCTCTGATAATATCCTAGGTAACCCTGTGTGGAGCTTCGGCAGTGCAGTGATGATGACTGTGGGCACTTTTATCAGTATGGGCCCTAGTGCCATTGCACCTGTTGCACCAATGGTAGTTTTGCCCCTGGCCGGACACTAACCCTCCCTTCCCCACAGCCTAACCCAAAGACTCCCCTCCCCATAGCCTAACCATAAAACTCCCCTCCCCACAGCCTAACCCTAAGAAGCCCCTACCTATAGCCTAATCCTAAGACTCCCTTAACTGCAGCCTGACCCTAAGGCTCCCATCGCCACAGCCTAAACCTAAACTTTCCTCCCTACAGCCTGACCCTAACTACTATGCGAAATAGAGACAGCCAAAGATTAACTTTCGGCTGTCTCTATTTCTGAAAGGAACCGTCGTTGCGGGGACTGCAACCGGTATTTATATTGTATAAAGGTGGAAGGGTGGAAAGTCAGGAAGAAATGTGCAGAAAAATTACTTCTCTCAAAGGGTAGTTGATAAGTGGAATAAATATATATAAATATATAAATATAAGGATATTCTAAATCTCAAACTAAATTTAGAGTCAAATAGGGTCTATTGCCAGTATAGTTTTAAATAAACAACTAGGAAGAGTAAATAGGCAATTTGGCTCTTATCTGCCGGCACTTTCTATGGTTTTAGATTTCTAGAAAAGAAAAAGCGTCAGGTGTTAAAATGTTTACAGAACTATGCGAAGTCAGCAGCTGTATGGGCAAACCCCCCACCCCAAAAAAAATACAATTAATATGTGTATAAAAAAACAATACAGTACTAAAATACTGGACCATATTCACACTTAAGTAAGTGTAGAATCAACATGTGTATTCTTATGATCAGTTAATGCCCAGAACCCAAATATACGCGCAAAAATCATGGTCGACTGATTCACATACACGGACATCAGACTTAGGACTGATGCACACATCGGCAAGGAACGAGTCCCGCATGCATGGCTAAAGGGAAAAGGCTCTTAATGCAAGTAAGATACACATGGGATACTAATCTACAGTATGAGCTTTCCAACAGAGTTAGGACCAATTCAGTTTGCTGAAACTACGCACAGGAAAAGTTAAGGTAGCCCTCCACCACTCCACATAAGTTCATGAACCGTATTGTTTGCTGTGAGGTCATGCGACTTCACTTACTTAGTTCAGGCAACACCTGCTGCGTGTTTATAATCAATGGATGTGTGTTTTTTTAAATGAAACAAATAAAGGCTCGTTTCATTTATCCTATGCTGATTTTACATTTTGTGCAAGACTTTAACCTCGTAAAGGGGCCATTATTTGGTTTGAGTTTGTGAAGGTTTTTTTTTTATTTTTATTTATTTAAAATTTTGTGAACAAACACCAATACATTTTTTTATATTGGTTGTTTGTGTTGTTTTTATTTTTTAAATGCTTATTTTTTCAATGTTTTATGAAAGTCTCTATATTAAGTGGATCATTGTATTTCTAACTTCATGCAGTATGCATTTATATGTATTGTAAAGTATGTCATGATTATTCTTATTTCAAGTTGTATTTTGAATGGTTACTTATGTTTACATATGTTAATGAGAGTACTTGCTGTTTTTAGAGAAAAAAATATTCTTAAACTTTTCCAAATGTACCTAATTATATGCAAGAAAGACTTACATCCTTACAGTGCACTCCTGACAGTGGGTTATTTATTTTTTCTGAATCGGTATTGCGTATTTTTCGCTTGCGTATATTTAGGTAAGTTCACAATTTTACTCTTAAGTGTGATTCAGTTCCTTGTGAGAATAAAAACTAAGGACTGGATCCACGACAAGCAAATTTCGCACACTAGATATAGAAATCGTATGTCTGACTGGCAATGCCAAATATTCCGCAATGGATTTCCAGATGTATGGAACATAGTTCCGTACCTGTACCTGTTCTGTTCAAAAGGGCGGTTTATCCCCTCCGTCCGCCTCCATACTCCGTAAGGAGAATTTCAAGGTTATAATGTGTGTGGGATTAACGTTGAGATCAGCAGTTATATGGACCGCTGATCCGCACGTGTGAATTAAGGCTGCATTATGGCAGCATAAGTCACCTAATGTCTGCACAACAGAGGGGAGTGATGGGGGAGTTCACTTCCCTCTTGCATGCGAACTGCCAGACTTCCAAGTGGAGATGTTACCTATAGCATCCAATGAAATTCTAGCTCTCATTTCATTATTACATACTAGAGAATGTTAGCTAGAACCCGATTGGTTGCAATGGGCAACATCTCCATTTATCCTTTTTTCGCAGTTTACTAAATATAGCCCCAAATCTGTCACAAACATAGCAAGTGATCCAGAGAATCATGTTTATTACAAAGGGAAGAGAACATTTTAATAAAATAAGGTAAAGTGATGTCACTACCCCTCCCCTTCTATTTCCTCTTGCAGCATAGAAATTATTCATTGCATTATTTGTAAAACAATCTGCTATCAAAAGTAGTAGTTTTATCATAGGAGTCAGGCATCTGTTTGTTTTGGTGAAGTGGCGCAGTGTCTGTCACAAGACTGGCACTATAATTCGGCAGATGGCACAAGCGTCAAACTCTCTCTTGTCATGAGATCAATGTTTGCACTGTTACTCACAGCTTTCTGTTTGAATATCTTTAATTTATTCCAATGTCTGTGCTGTGAGTGCGATGCCCATTTTATTCTCTAATGATCTTCAGTGTGTTGTGTTCTAATGTAATAATATCACACGTATTAAAATGAAAAGCAATTTCATTTCCATGTAATCTGATCTGAAATTGATCTGCAATTACTCTCAGGACTTGTTTGTTTTTGGAAATATCACATGTGAGTATAGAAAAGTTTAGAACTCAAATCTCATAATACCTGTAGGCGTTTATTTGCAAGAAAAATGACATGAAAGATGAAGTGTTCTGAAGAAATGTGATAAGGGCTTTTTGTCAACTTAGGCTAAAACAATTTGAAAACGCCTCACTCTGAAGCAGCACATTTTAAAGACTAAAAACGTCAACAAATTTTGAAGTTACAACCCCAAATACAAAAATGTCTCTGGAGAACTCAACTCTCTTAGCATCTCGGGAGCTTCTAAACCCAACATAAACATGTGGGATTAGTCCAAACCCAGGACTTATCACAATTCTCACTTGGGGTATATTTACTAAAGGCGATTTTGGCCAAAAACTCCCATGGGTTTGGAAGCGATTTTGCCATCACCATATTCACTAAAGGCAAAGTCACGGGACTTTAACCTTTAGCAAATTCAACTCGCCAAACATCACGGGACAAAAATCGTCCAGATGTTTGGCATGCAAACAATACAGATCATTGGATTCACTAAAGGCGATTTGTCTAAATCACCTTTAGATCGCCGGCAAAATCACAGTAAACAAATTCGCTTGCTGTTTTCAACGAAAGCGCCTCACACAGAACCTGAAAAACACATGATAATCTATTTGACGTGTTTTTCTGTGTGTAAAAGCCAAGCACAGCATGCTTGAAAGCCTTAGCAATGCTGTGCTGATAGAACTACAAGGCTCAGCATTACTTAGCCATGTAGTAATATCAGTGTCAGCATGGTAAGACTTCTAAACATGCTGCGCTGTGTGGTGTAAAATAAAAAACATAATTACATATAAGCACTTAACATATACATCACATACATATAATACATTATACATCAATAAAACTGCATATAATGTCCCCCCATAATTGTTTAAAAATACAGGTGGCCACCCGGTAGTGTAAAAATATTGTAAGGTGTCCCATAGTGTTTCATAAATAATTAATAAATAATTCATACTCACCGTTAAGATGTCATCCGTCTTGGGAATACTTGCTTATCGATTCTTCTTTAATTCCTTCTTTTCTTCTTCTTTAGGATGAAGACTTGTCCCCTTGTCTCCTGAGCTTGCTTCTGGTCACTGTCCCCAACCTTCTACTTGTACTGCGCCACTACTACTGACTATACGGTAACTAGAGTGCCTCTTTTATAGAAATCCTGACGTCATTTGCATTTTGGGCCTCTAGTGGCCGCTCTAGTTACCGTATAGTCAGTAGTAGCGGTGCAGCACAAGTAGAGGGTTCAGGATGGCGGCCAGCAGCAAGCTCCGGGGTAAGATCATCAATCAAGGGGACAATTTTGGGAGTCTCCCAGATATTCCAGGGGAGACGGCAACTCTGGTGTAAATGGATGCACATAATACACACAAAACCTTATGCCAGCCTTCTGCTAGGTGTACTGAAGAGAAAAGGCTTCCTTTTGCTGTGTTTGGACTACAGCTCTTATCAGACATCTGAATATTATTGTGTTATTGGGAAAGCACAGTACCATGCATTCATACATTCTTCATCAGATTTAGTATTTGCACCTGACTAATGCCCCTTTTGTCTTTAGGTTGATTAAAGCAGTGGATGAAAGCAAGAAGAGAAATACAAGGTCCAGGGCCGGTGCTTGGGTGTTCGGCGCCTCCCTGCAAACTTTAAATTTGCGCCTACCTTTTTAACAATTTGTCATCAGAGTTTCTAGAGTATAGTATCCATGTAAGCACCATAAAACACAATCTTGTAAACACAATAAAAGTAAGTAAATCATAGCCGCTACTATACAATACAGGCAGCATTCTAGTCTCCACTATACAATTCCCATTTCATCCTAAACACTGCAACACAATACAGACCATATATCTTAGGGACACATACCTTACCGACATTATCCAGTGACCGCTATACCATCCAGGCCACCATACAATACAGACTGCATCCTTTCCGACCACTGTACAATAAATTCAACATCCTTGTAACCTGAATGCAGTTAAAAAAACAGTCACAAAACAGAAAACATTTGTGACAATAATACAATAGAAGCACAACCTTTTAAGCACTAAGTTATCCAGTTTGTGTGTGTAGTGTATATATTCATCCAATCTCTCCCCCTTGCGTGTACTTCCCCTTATGTGTCTCCAGCCCCCCAATTTCCCCATCATGTCTCTGCAGCCCTCAGTATCCCCATCATGTCTCTGCAGCCTCTCGATTTTTCCATCATGTCTCTGCAGCCCTACAATTTCCCCATCATGTCTCTGTAGCCCTCAGTATCCCCATCATGTCTCTGCAGCCTCTCAATTTTTCCATCATGTCTCTGCAGCCCTACAATTTCCCCATCATGTCTCTGTAGCCCTCAGTATCCCCATCATGTCTCTGCAGCCTCTCAATTTTTCCATCATGTCTCTGCAGCCCTACAATTTCCCCATCATGTCTCTGTAGCCCTCAGTATCCCCATCATGTCTCTGCAGCCTCTCAATTTTTCCATCATGTCTCTGCAGCCCTACAATTTCCCCATCATGTCTCTGTAGCCCTCAGTATCCCCATCATGTCTCTGCAGCCTCTCAATTTTTCCATCATGTCTCTGCAGCCCTACAATTTCCCCATCATGTCTCTGTAGCCCTCAGTATCCCCATCATGTCTCTGCAGCCTCTCAATTTTTCCATCATGTCTCTGCAGCCCTACAATTTCCCCATCATGTCTCTGTAGCCCTCAGTATCCCCATCATGTCTCTGCAGCCTCTCAATTTTTCCATCATGTCTCTGCAGCCCTACAATTTCCCCATCATGTCTCTGTAGCCCTCAGTATCCCCATCATGTCTCTGCAGCCTCTCAATTTTTCCATCATGTCTCTGCAGCCCTACAATTTCCCCATCATGTCTCTGTAGCCCTCAGTATCCCCATCATGTCTCTGCAGCCTCTCAATTTTTCCATCATGTCTCTGCAGCCCTACAATTTCCCCATCATGTCTCTGTAGCCCTCAGTATCCCCATCATGTCTCTGCAGCCTCTCAATTTTTCCATCATGTCTCTGCAGCCCTACAATTTCCCCATCATGTCTCTGTAGCCCTCAGTATCCCCATCATGTCTCTGCAGCCTCTCAATTTTTCCATCATGTCTCTGCAGCCCTACAATTTCCCCATCATGTCTCTGTAGCCCTCAGTATCCCCATCATGTCTCTGCAGCCTCTCAATTTTTCCATCATGTCTCTGCAGCCCTACAATTTCCCCATCATGTCTCTGTAGCCCTCAGTATCCCCATCATGTCTCTGCAGCCTCTCAATTTTTCCATCATGTCTCTGCAGCCCTACAATTTCCCCATCATGTCTCTGTAGCCCTCAGTATCCCCATCATGTCTCTGCAGCCTCTCAATTTTTCCATCATGTCTCTGCAGCCCTACAATTTCCCCATCATGTCTCTGTAGCCCTCAGTATCCCCATCATGTCTCTGCAGCCTCTCAATTTTTCCATCATGTCTCTGCAGCCCTACAATTTCCCCATCATGTCTCTGTAGCCCTCAGTATCCCCATCATGTCTCTGCAGCCTCTCAATTTTTCCATCATGTCTCTGCAGCCCTACAATTTCCCCATCATGTCTCTGTAGCCCTCAGTATCCCCATCATGTCTCTGCAGCCTCTCAATTTTTCCATCATGTCTCTGCAGCCCTACAATTTCCCCATCATGTCTCTGTAGCCCTCAGTATCCCCATCATGTCTCTGCAGCCTCTCAATTTTTCCATCATGTCTCTGCAGCCCTACAATTTCCCCATCATGTCTCTGTAGCCCTCAGTATCCCCATCATGTCTCTGCAGCCTCTCAATTTTTCCATCATGTCTCTGCAGCCCTACAATTTCCCCATCATGTCTCTGTAGCCCTCAGTATCCCCATCATGTCTCTGCAGCCTCTCAATTTTTCCATCATGTCTCTGCAGCCCTACAATTTCCCCATCATGTCTCTGTAGCCCTCAGTATCCCCATCATGTCTCTGCAGCCTCTCAATTTTTCCATCATGTCTCTGCAGCCCTACAATTTCCCCATCATGTCTCTGTAGCCCTCAGTATCCCCATCATGTCTCTGCAGCCTCTCAATTTTTCCATCATGTCTCTGCAGCCCTACAATTTCCCCATCATGTCTCTGTAGCCCTCAGTATCCCCATCATGTCTCTGCAGCCTCTCAATTTTTCCATCATGTCTCTGCAGCCCTACAATTTCCCCATCATGTCTCTGTAGCCCTCAGTATCCCCATCATGTCTCTGCAGCCTCTCAATTTTTCCATCATGTCTCTGCAGCCCTACAATTTCCCCATCATGTCTCTGTAGCCCTCAGTATCCCCATCATGTCTCTGCAGCCTCTCAATTTTTCCATCATGTCTCTGCAGCCCTACAATTTCCCCATCATGTCTCTGTAGCCCTCAGTATCCCCATCATGTCTCTGCAGCCTCTCAATTTTTCCATCATGTCTCTGCAGCCCTACAATTTCCCCATCATGTCTCTGTAGCCCTCAGTATCCCCATCATGTCTCTGCAGCCTCTCAATTTTTCCATCATGTCTCTGCAGCCCTACAATTTCCCCATCATGTCTCTGTAGCCCTCAGTATCCCCATCATGTCTCTGCAGCCTCTCAATTTTTCCATCATGTCTCTGCAGCCCTACAATTTCCCCATCATGTCTCTGTAGCCCTCAGTATCCCCATCATGTCTCTGCAGCCTCTCAATTTTTCCATCATGTCTCTGCAGCCCTACAATTTCCCCATCATGTCTCTGTAGCCCTCAGTATCCCCATCATGTCTCTGCAGCCTCTCAATTTTTCCATCATGTCTCTGCAGCCCTACAATTTCCCCATCATGTCTCTGTAGCCCTCAGTATCCCCATCATGTCTCTGCAGCCTCTCAATTTTTCCATCATGTCTCTGCAGCCCTACAATTTCCCCATCATGTCTCTGTAGCCCTCAGTATCCCCATCATGTCTCTGCAGCCTCTCAATTTTTCCATCATGTCTCTGCAGCCCTACAATTTCCCCATCATGTCTCTGTAGCCCTCAGTATCCCCATCATGTCTCTGCAGCCTCTCAATTTTTCCATCATGTCTCTGCAGCCCTACAATTTCCCCATCATGTCTCTGTAGCCCTCAGTATCCCCATCATGTCTCTGCAGCCTCTCAATTTTTCCATCATGTCTCTGCAGCCCTACAATTTCCCCATCATGTCTCTGTAGCCCTCAGTATCCCCATCATGTCTCTGCAGCCTCTCAATTTTTCCATCATGTCTCTGCAGCCCTACAATTTCCCCATCATGTCTCTGTAGCCCTCAGTATCCCCATCATGTCTCTGCAGCCTCTCAATTTTTCCATCATGTCTCTGCAGCCCTACAATTTCCCCATCATGTCTCTGTAGCCCTCAGTATCCCCATCATGTCTCTGCAGCCTCTCAATTTTTCCATCATGTCTCTGCAGCCCTACAATTTCCCCATCATGTCTCTGTAGCCCTCAGTATCCCCATCATGTCTCTGCAGCCTCTCAATTTTTCCATCATGTCTCTGCAGCCCTACAATTTCCCCATCATGTCTCTGTAGCCCTCAGTATCCCCATCATGTCTCTGCAGCCTCTCAATTTTTCCATCATGTCTCTGCAGCCCTACAATTTCCCCATCATGTCTCTGTAGCCCTCAGTATCCCCATCATGTCTCTGCAGCCTCTCAATTTTTCCATCATGTCTCTGCAGCCCTACAATTTCCCCATCATGTCTCTGTAGCCCTCAGTATCCCCATCATGTCTCTGCAGCCTCTCAATTTTTCCATCATGTCTCTGCAGCCCTACAATTTCCCCATCATGTCTCTGTAGCCCTCAGTATCCCCATCATGTCTCTGCAGCCTCTCAATTTTTCCATCATGTCTCTGCAGCCCTACAATTTCCCCATCATGTCTCTGTAGCCCTCAGTATCCCCATCATGTCTCTGCAGCCTCTCAATTTTTCCATCATGTCTCTGCAGCCCTACAATTTCCCCATCATGTCTCTGTAGCCCTCAGTATCCCCATCATGTCTCTGCAGCCTCTCAATTTTTCCATCATGTCTCTGCAGCCCTACAATTTCCCCATCATGTCTCTGTAGCCCTCAGTATCCCCATCATGTCTCTGCAGCCTCTCAATTTTTCCATCATGTCTCTGCAGCCCTACAATTTCCCCATCATGTCTCTGTAGCCCTCAGTATCCCCATCATGTCTCTGCAGCCTCTCAATTTTTCCATCATGTCTCTGCAGCCCTACAATTTCCCCATCATGTCTCTGTAGCCCTCAGTATCCCCATCATGTCTCTGCAGCCTCTCAATTTTTCCATCATGTCTCTGCAGCCCTACAATTTCCCCATCATGTCTCTGTAGCCCTCAGTATCCCCATCATGTCTCTGCAGCCTCTCAATTTTTCCATCATGTCTCTGCAGCCCTACAATTTCCCCATCATGTCTCTGTAGCCCTCAGTATCCCCATCATGTCTCTGCAGCCTCTCAATTTTTCCATCATGTCTCTGCAGCCCTACAATTTCCCCATCATGTCTCTGTAGCCCTCAGTATCCCCATCATGTCTCTGCAGCCTCTCAATTTTTCCATCATGTCTCTGCAGCCCTACAATTTCCCCATCATGTCTCTGTAGCCCTCAGTATCCCCATCATGTCTCTGCAGCCTCTCAATTTTTCCATCATGTCTCTGCAGCCCTACAATTTCCCCATCATGTCTCTGTAGCCCTCAGTATCCCCATCATGTCTCTGCAGCCTCTCAATTTTTCCATCATGTCTCTGCAGCCCTACAATTTCCCCATCATGTCTCTGTAGCCCTCAGTATCCCCATCATGTCTCTGCAGCCTCTCAATTTTTCCATCATGTCTCTGCAGCCCTACAATTTCCCCATCATGTCTCTGTAGCCCTCAGTATCCCCATCATGTCTCTGCAGCCTCTCAATTTTTCCATCATGTCTCTGCAGCCCTACAATTTCCCCATCATGTCTCTGTAGCCCTCAGTATCCCCATCATGTCTCTGCAGCCTCTCAATTTTTCCATCATGTCTCTGCAGCCCTACAATTTCCCCATCATGTCTCTGTAGCCCTCAGTATCCCCATCATGTCTCTGCAGCCTCTCAATTTTTCCATCATGTCTCTGCAGCCCTACAATTTCCCCATCATGTCTCTGTAGCCCTCAGTATCCCCATCATGTCTCTGCAGCCTCTCAATTTTTCCATCATGTCTCTGCAGCCCTACAATTTCCCCATCATGTCTCTGTAGCCCTCAGTATCCCCATCATGTCTCTGCAGCCTCTCAATTTTTCCATCATGTCTCTGCAGCCCTACAATTTCCCCATCATGTCTCTGTAGCCCTCAGTATCCCCATCATGTCTCTGCAGCCTCTCAATTTTTCCATCATGTCTCTGCAGCCCTACAATTTCCCCATCATGTCTCTGTAGCCCTCAGTATCCCCATCATGTCTCTGCAGCCTCTCAATTTTTCCATCATGTCTCTGCAGCCCTACAATTTCCCCATCATGTCTCTGTAGCCCTCAGTATCCCCATCATGTCTCTGCAGCCTCTCAATTTTTCCATCATGTCTCTGCAGCCCTACAATTTCCCCATCATGTCTCTGTAGCCCTCAGTATCCCCATCATGTCTCTGCAGCCTCTCAATTTTTCCATCATGTCTCTGCAGCCCTACAATTTCCCCATCATGTCTCTGTAGCCCTCAGTATCCCCATCATGTCTCTGCAGCCTCTCAATTTTTCCATCATGTCTCTGCAGCCCTACAATTTCCCCATCATGTCTCTGTAGCCCTCAGTATCCCCATCATGTCTCTGCAGCCTCTCAATTTTTCCATCATGTCTCTGCAGCCCTACAATTTCCCCATCATGTCTCTGTAGCCCTCAGTATCCCCATCATGTCTCTGCAGCCTCTCAATTTTTCCATCATGTCTCTGCAGCCCTACAATTTCCCCATCATGTCTCTGTAGCCCTCAGTATCCCCATCATGTCTCTGCAGCCTCTCAATTTTTCCATCATGTCTCTGCAGCCCTACAATTTCCCCATCATGTCTCTGTAGCCCTCAGTATCCCCATCATGTCTCTGCAGCCTCTCAATTTTTCCATCATGTCTCTGCAGCCCTACAATTTCCCCATCATGTCTCTGTAGCCCTCAGTATCCCCATCATGTCTCTGCAGCCTCTCAATTTTTCCATCATGTCTCTGCAGCCCTACAATTTCCCCATCATGTCTCTGTAGCCCTCAGTATCCCCATCATGTCTCTGCAGCCTCTCAATTTTTCCATCATGTCTCTGCAGCCCTACAATTTCCCCATCATGTCTCTGTAGCCCTCAGTATCCCCATCATGTCTCTGCAGCCTCTCAATTTTTCCATCATGTCTCTGCAGCCCTACAATTTCCCCATCATGTCTCTGTAGCCCTCAGTATCCCCATCATGTCTCTGCAGCCTCTCAATTTTTCCATCATGTCTCTGCAGCCCTACAATTTCCCCATCATGTCTCTGTAGCCCTCAGTATCCCCATCATGTCTCTGCAGCCTCTCAATTTTTCCATCATGTCTCTGCAGCCCTACAATTTCCCCATCATGTCTCTGTAGCCCTCAGTATCCCCATCATGTCTCTGCAGCCTCTCAATTTTTCCATCATGTCTCTGCAGCCCTACAATTTCCCCATCATGTCTCTGTAGCCCTCAGTATCCCCATCATGTCTCTGCAGCCTCTCAATTTTTCCATCATGTCTCTGCAGCCCTACAATTTCCCCATCATGTCTCTGTAGCCCTCAGTATCCCCATCATGTCTCTGCAGCCTCTCAATTTTTCCATCATGTCTCTGCAGCCCTACAATTTCCCCATCATGTCTCTGTAGCCCTCAGTATCCCCATCATGTCTCTGCAGCCTCTCAATTTTTCCATCATGTCTCTGCAGCCCTACAATTTCCCCATCATGTCTCTGTAGCCCTCAGTATCCCCATCATGTCTCTGCAGCCTCTCAATTTTTCCATCATGTCTCTGCAGCCCTACAATTTCCCCATCATGTCTCTGTAGCCCTCAGTATCCCCATCATGTCTCTGCAGCCTCTCAATTTTTCCATCATGTCTCTGCAGCCCTACAATTTCCCCATCATGTCTCTGTAGCCCTCAGTATCCCCATCATGTCTCTGCAGCCTCTCAATTTTTCCATCATGTCTCTGCAGCCCTACAATTTCCCCATCATGTCTCTGTAGCCCTCAGTATCCCCATCATGTCTCTGCAGCCTCTCAATTTTTCCATCATGTCTCTGCAGCCCTACAATTTCCCCATCATGTCTCTGTAGCCCTCAGTATCCCCATCATGTCTCTGCAGCCTCTCAATTTTTCCATCATGTCTCTGCAGCCCTACAATTTCCCCATCATGTCTCTGTAGCCCTCAGTATCCCCATCATGTCTCTGCAGCCTCTCAATTTTTCCATCATGTCTCTGCAGCCCTACAATTTCCCCATCATGTCTCTGTTTGTTTTGTTGGGGGGTGGGGGGGGGGGGGGGGGGGTTGTACTTGTGTAGGGAGAGAGCAAAGTGTCTGTCTCAATTTTACCAACAGTAATTATCCTACACCTCTGATCTGTTCTGAATATAGCGCAGTGCTACATTGCTGCATCAGGCTATTCTTGGCTCTGCCCCTGTGCACTGTGAACTATATATGCCAGAAAACTGAAAAGAACAGGGAACATCTGCAGGCCCCATGACTCTCTGGGCAAGTTGGGAAAGTGATTAGGCACCAAAAAAAACAATTTGTTGAGGTCATTGTGTGCCAGGCTGTACCAACTTATTTGATCCACTAACCTATTTTAATAGCATCTTTGTTAAAGAGTCATAAGAATATTGGAGTGAGACCTAGTTGCAAGAGATGGATGAGGCAGCAATAAAAAATCACTGCAAAAGAAAAGCATAAAAAATACTACACCGGCAAAAAACTCACGTGCCTAAAAATTTATATTTTAATTAGCAAATATAAGATTATATTCCTAATGAAAAGAATAGTTTACAAATAAAAACTTAACAAATAAGTAGATAAAAAGATTGTTTTGTTAAAAAATAATTAGCATAAAAATGTAGTTATTAATGGCAGATACAATTTTACTGAAATGAGAATTATAAACAAAAAAATAAATAAAACAATACAGAAATAAGCAATGAAGAGGGTGTGTTTTTTTTTTTATACTTTTCCATTAAACAAAATTTGTAAAAATCACACAAGACTATTTAAAAGGTTAAATGTCACAGTAATTTACACGTGTGAGTTACATGTACTATGATTCTGAACAATTGCTGCACTGGTCTATAATAATCATATACTCAGATTCAAGTTAATTACAGCAGAGCCATGAATTATGTGATGGTTAAAAAAACCTGACTGCAATCATCAACTGCCAACAAGTAATAGCTAAAAACACTAACATTAAATACATGAAACTTGCATTGCATGTGAAGCAGCAATAATTCATGTGTTATTGATGGAGGATAGATCAGTGAAATACATTTTTAATATAATATTCAATGAAAAAGTGAAAAAAGCACTTTATGATAGATAGATATACACTTTTTTTTTTTTTTACATTTTGGAACTACAATCATTAAATAGGGAAAGCCCCATCCAAATGCCATACAGTTAGATACCCTTAGTTCCTATGTAAGATGGTAACACATTAAACTCAATTATTGTATGGTGAAAAATAGTGTGTGCTAGGAAAAAAACAATAGCACAATGTTTATAAAAATGGTATATGCAGGATTAAAGTGCTGGGCATATAAAATCGGAGAGTGATGACAATCCCAACACCAGCTATGTGAAAACAATTGGGGTTCTGGTATACTTGGTTGATGGTGCATTAAAAGTACCCTAAATAGGATAGAATAATATAAATTAACAAGCATTTTATGGACAATACATTAACATGCTAAAATAGCTATAATCGAGGAGATAAAAGTTTCAGTAATTTTGGTTTCAAAGTCAATAGTGTTGAGGATATTTTTACTTATTGCAGCTAATTAGATGGCTACACAAAGTAAATGGTGTTAGTCAAGACAGTTCTCACTAGAGCAGTGGTTTCCAAACCTGTCCTGAAGGCTCCCCAACAGTACATGTTTTCCAGATCTCCTTGCTGGAGCACAGATGTGTTCATTATTGACTGTTTAAAAGATCAACAGGTGGTATAATTATATACCTTGTTCTGTCGGGAGATCTGGAAAACATGCACTGTTAGGGAGCCTTGAGGACAGGTTTGGAAACCACTGGGCTAACGTATAGAATTTCTGATTCACACTTTCACATGTAGGAGAGCAGGGCAATCCCCCTGATTCCATGACTCAAGGGCAACCTTAATTATTCCACTAATCCCAGTCCTTACTGTACGACCTAAGGGTTGTATTCACAGATCCGTTTTCACATGGAGTTGCGTGCGTATTTTTAGGTACGTTTTAACTGCGCATGCGTAGTTACATTTTTTACGTTAGTTGCGTAAAATATATGGAAACTTGAATCGCACTTGGGGACATATATACAGAGAGGCGGGGGTTGAAATACGTACTGGAAAAGTTACGTGAAAGAGGGTGGGGGGAGGCATTTAAATGAGCCTTTGAGGGCGCGGTTACATAGAGTAACACGTACGGAATACATATACCCATGTAAGTACACATGTAAAGTTTAAGGTGCTCTATGGATGTGTAAGTCTACGACTGCACAGCCGTGAGAGGGGAGTGTCATGGGTGTTGGTGGGTGTTGCCCTGCTATGTGCGTGCGTATAATTGCGTACTTTTAAAAAATGGATCTGTGAATACGTCTCTAAATGCCTAAGGCCGCCCACCATATGTACCATGTGCCACGCATAGTGTGTGGCTCTGACCCTGTTGCGGAAGCTGATTTCCACACAACAGCGGGCGGCTGTGGTTTTTGGCTGATGCATAGTACCTCTTCAGGGCTGATTTACGTATGTTGGATACGTAACTCAGCTCTTTTCCTTAAATCTGGATCTGGTCCATTGTTATTATTAGTATGTACATAGGGTTGTGAGTGCTAACACCCTTATTGTATTTAGTTAACTTTCTGAAACACCCGCACCCAAATATTTACTGTTTTTAGGGGCCAAGCTACTAAGCCAACAAATACAGCAAATAAAACCTACATTTTCTCAAATGCAGGAGCCACTCAGTGACAGAACATTTTACTCAAAGCCAATCAGAGACCTCTATAGGAGTTAAATCTCTTATGCATCTATTATGGAGTATGTATTAGGACACGTTTACATATGTGATTATCACCTCATCGATGGAAGGGAGTGCAACACCACTGATCACTGGAGAGATGCTCGACAGGGGTGATAGCTCGACTTTTCTGAACTTAGCAGTGATGTCTGTTCATTAATATTGCGCTTGATCGGGACTTGGATGCCTGCTTGACAGGTGAGTCCAAGTATATATTAATAATGGTCATTTTAATGTTACTGTTAGGGTTAGGGATAGGATGCTGTTAGGGGATGGTTAGGATTAGGGTGCTGTTAGGGTACTGTTATGGTTAGGCTATGGTAAGGGGATGGTTAAGGTTAGGTTGCTGTAAGGGGAGGGTTAAGGTTAAGCTGTTGTAAATGGACGGTTAAGACTAGGCTGCGGTAAGAGAAGGTTTAATGTTAGGCTGTGGTAAATGGACAGTTCATTTTAAGTTATAGTAAGGGGATGGTTAAAGTTAGTCTGCGGTGAAAGAAGGGTTTGGTTAGGCTTGGGTGATGCGAGGGTGGTATGCAGTCTCCGGTTAGAAAGTCTGTATTTCGAAAATCTCTATTTTGAACGCTATATTTGGATTTTTCGCAATTGTGAATATTCTCTATTTCGAATTTTGATATTCTAGAAATGTCCTTATTTCGAAAATGTTCCATTTCTACTTTTATATATTTCAATTATGTATGTATTTCGAATGTTTATATTTCGAATGCACCCTCATGCGATAGTTATAAATAGCGAAATTTCAATTGCGAAACTTCTGTATTTAGAAAATTTCTATATTTCGATTGTACTATGTTCGATGTCCTATATGCGATTTATTATCCATTTTGAAAGCTCCGTTTTCGAATGCATAATAATGCGAATCATGTCATTTGTGAAAATAAACAATTTCTATATATCTATATACGCACCCGGTGAGGGTTATTATAAGGGTAGTGTTAGTGTTGTGTCAGACTTTTGTTTTATCAGTAACACTAAGGTTGGTATAATAATATTGTATATCTTACCCCTGTCAGGGTAATTGTTGTAGACATTCATCCTCTGACCTATTGTTGTCAAGTGTATGAATGTGGATTCATTATAACTCCCATACCACACCTGTATGGATTACATTGCTACAGACACATATCTACTATTGAAGCTCACAATTTGTATACGTCCTTGATGGGAATATCTTTTTCTCCTTCGTCCATAATTACCATCTATGACTAAGACTGAAGGCTACTGCATCTCTTTATAGTCAATAAAAATGTGCATATTTATTCAAGCAGTTTACAATCTATACAATGGTGGCAAACACATTTGGAAATCACCCTTTTGATATCACAATTGACCAGCTCAATATGAAATGATTACTAGTATGCTGAAGAGAAAGTCATTTACATATGAAGGCGGGAAAGGTGGGAGTAACGGTAACATCTGTACCACTTTCCTCATCTGAAACGATACAAAATGTATAGATCGTTTATTACTTGTTTGACAGGTTCATTTTAAGAAGCAAGATTACCTTTCATTTCCACGGTTCTATGTGAACAGCGATAGAGGTAGCATGCTAATTGAATATTTTCTTGCTACAATACCATTCGATTTCCAATTAACCGCCAAACCGTAGGCTTTGCCAATAAACAACAAAATGCATAGACATATTTCATTAATATGATAGTGCAGCTGCTGCTTTATGTAGCCAAATAAAAGTTGTTTTCCAGTGGTACCTATGCCGTCTGATGAATGCTGTGGAATTTATACGTTCCATAAATAAACCCATTTGTGAATATAGAGCTTAATGGTAATATGTGTTCAAGAGCCTCTGGCTACAATGGGCGTTGGGAAGAGAGAGAGTAATAAAGTGGATGTAGTATAATCCAACTATTTTATGTCACAACAAACAGAATTTTCCTAATATGCAGAAAAATAAAAGTAAAAGCAGTTTGATCAAATGTAAAAAAAAATAAAATATGTAAAATGCTGTAAGCAATGTGTAGTCCGATAAATATTAGCTTGACATGTATAAATAGAATAATATTTTGCAATAACGAAGATAGTCAGGCTGGTTGAAGCCTGTTCATTGAGGCAATAAAATCAATCTTCAGCTCAGAGTAGGAGCACAATGTAAGATAGCGAGGCATGCTGTACCTTAGCTTAGAAATGCTGGCTTATTTTGTAATTTCATCATTTTCTCCCCTTTCCCACTGTTAGCATATCTAATATTTTCTTTAGAACTTATCTCCGTAATCTCTGTTATTCATTTTATTCATTTACTATTGGGAGTTGTGACAGAAAGCCCTACACTCCTATTACCCGGAGCTTCAAATGTCACAAATGTCATTAACCTTAGCATTTCTATTCATGGAACATAGGTGCATTTTGGTTGCAAGCTTTAAAAGTAATGTTACAGACTTAAAATATTCTAGATAAGCATAGCCTAGCCCTACAGGAAGCTAACAGGGCTACTTGTCATTACATTCTGTGCGACCAGAGGTCTATGTCAAACCCACACCTGAGGCTCTCATAACATTTTTTGCATTGTCACACTCTGCTGCTTGTCTTGGTTCTATGCTACTACATCAAATATTGTATTTTTATATTTAATTTTAATAAGGGCTTAGGGCCTGATTCAGAGATGCGATTTTCTCGCTACTTAGGTGCGTATATTTAGGATCTTAGAAAATTTGCATCAATGCGCAAGCGTAGTAATAGTGCAACGCCGTCTACGTAGAGGTTAGGATCTTAAATTCGCTAAGCGCGGACCTGTGAATCGATCGCAAGCACTTAAGATCTTAAGTGCTGCGGAAGTTTAAGATCTGAAGGATTTGCATGGAAATGGGCGGGGGGAGGCAGGGAGATGAGGGAAAGTGGGCGCGGGCAGACACTTAGGATCTCAAATAACCGCAACTACTTCCCTTAAGATCTCAAATGACAGTGCAGAGTTAGGGTTGCTCAATGGTGGTCTAACTTTAAGATCTGCCGCTGTTTGCAAGGGGAGTGACTATTTAAACAGTGGGCTGTAATCTGCTAAGATCTGAACTTAGTTGCGTATATTTGCGATCTTTTCGCAGTCGCATCTCTGAATCACCCCCTTATTTAGGTACCCCACTTTAAGCATATGTCTTGTTTGGTAAAACAGAAAATAAATAAATAAATAAATAAACCCTTAAACCTACACTAGTTGCTTTAACATTATAAAAATAAATATTCCGCACGCAACGTTGCAACGCGCAGAATCATCCATAAGGACTAAACCAGAGACCTTACTGTACGATTTAAATGCCAAAGGCCACCCACCATGCGTAGCTTGTACGCATGATTGGGTAGATCCAGACCTAAGTGGTTGTTACGTTAGAATGCGTTACACTAATGCAATTTCTATACACTCCCCTAGGCGCTCCCCTCGCTCGTACGTACTTTGGCAATTTTACGCTGCCCAATACCTACATTAACTTTCCATAGCGTAACTATTAATGTATGTAATGGATATACGTATGTGACGGCCTAATCCAGCCCATACTGTGCGATTTAAATACTTCTAAATCGTAATTACGGGTGTTGTATTGATACCCCCATCCCTTCCTTTGTATTTACGCCGATGGTATACACGTTAGGAGTTACATGACGTAACATCTACTACGCACATGCGCAGTATATACAAATAGCGGATTTGACGTCATCGGTTAGCGTAAATACACTACCGTACTTAGCTCAGGATCTGGCCCGATGTGTGGCCCAGCCCCCCTTACGGAGGCTGATTTCCGCACGGAACATTGGGTGGCTACCTTTTGCTGTGAAAGTATAGGCACTGCACATGTGCAGAATGTAGACAGAGCTGTCTTACATACATTGCGTACAGGACTCAGATCTCTTTATTAGTTCCGGATCCAGTCCACCGTTCTATTATAAAAATTGATGGTACTGGCTGTCAGGATATAATCAAATATCATGTGTATAAATTAATATCAGGATATCCCTTTATTTGGCCAGGATCTGGTTTTGTTTTATGGCACTATCTTGAATGTAATGGGGCAAAACAAGTTATGGCTCCTGTCAGGTTATGGGACTGTCATAAATGGATCAGGATATTGGGGGGGAAGGGGCCATAAAAGCCAGATCTCTGAATAAGAGTCTCTCCAGACTCAAACCTGTCACTTGTCAAAGAGGTGGGGGCTGTTTGGAGAAGAGCAGTTTTTGCCTTTAAAAAGTATAGTATACACTTCATGGGATCTTTAAATGAAGGAAGTGTTCCCTATTCCCAAGTATTCTGCTACTCCAAGGCAGGAAAGATTTTGCGTAAGTCTTTCTGTGTTTTCCCCTTTTTATTTTATAAGAAACTGTTTGCATTCTGTATGTCCATTTTGTTATTCTTTTGTAAATAAGCATTTTGATTCTTATCATATTAAATATCATTTAATAAGTTCATGTCTCTGTGTTCTTACAGATTCATATGTCCGACCAGCTTGGTTATTAAACGCTACTTAATGGTAACAGAAGAGATCATTTTGAGTTGATGATAATTCTGATAAAGTATAATTGTGTTAGACTGGTGTAGAGGAAAACCTAAGACTCCCTGTGAATAGTCTTGGTGGTGGCAGTTCATTAGTAATAAGTCATATTTGGGGTGGATAAGGGGCATTAGTCATTGTAGAACAGACCAGGTGGCTGATATAATTAAACCCTTGTGTCCCAGATAAGTCACGAAAGCCTCAGGTGAGGTCAAGGTCGTGCCCATAATAACCAATACGATTCTAGTTATCATTATTTATAATGAACTTTGAATTCCATTTTATTAAATAATTACAGCAGACCTTATCCAGACAAAGGTATAAGCTACTGTGACTAAAACTCACTGCTCCACACTGCCTCTTACAGCCTGGGATCAAAGGTAAGAAGGGGGGGGCCCTATTTCTGCACCAGATGCAGAACATGTCTAAAGGTGAATAACACTTACTGAATTCCTATCCAATATGACCTCTGACATTGGATAGGTGTGTATGCACATAAACCATACATTCCTAGTTGAGTCAAATGATTTTTGAAGCTTCTTATAATTCAGGAATCTGACTGCCAGTCACCCCACCTATTTACAGATGCAGACACTCCCACAGCTGCTTTTCAATTATTTTCTCCTTTGTGATGTCTGCAGCGCACTCAGTGGGTGTGAGTGACAGACGGTCTGGAAGAGATTGGATGAGCGTGTACGGTGACTGGATACTTCCAGCACATGCATTTTGGAGTTCTGCGGTTAAATTGGACAAGTGCGTATCACGGATTGGGTGTTGTATCTGTGAACTTGGTCAGGATTGTGTAAACAGCCTGCTTGAGATTTGGATCTGTAGAACAGCGGCTATCAACCTTTTACCTACATTGGGATCAGGTCAAGTACCACTTTGCAGATCATGTAGACGTATATTCTCTTTTCCTTCAGTGGTTTAATAGTCCATTCAGCCCTCAATTGCATATGACCTCTGCCATTTGGTATTGCACCTAGTTAAAGTACAAATTAGGCTGCTACCTCCTGACAAGTTACCCTGAGTACCACCAGGCAGTGGTCAGGTTAACACCTCCTGAAGACGATTGGACAAATGTGCATGCAGCTTAAGTCTAGGGAGCTGATGATGGCCGAGACTCCACAACTATATGAGAAGATTGAAGTAGCATTTACATGCTCCTTGAGAAAGGCTGAAGCTTGGTCGGCTGAAACGCGTTGGTGGGAGTGTTTGCACGTAGATCCGGAATTACCTCTTTCATCCGCGCCCGGCTTCAGAGCAGCCCCGTCTACCGGGAGTTTTTCCCATCTATCGGAGGTTTTGCTTCTGTTGCTTTTAGGTATGTGTTGCTAATCCGGTTCTCTGCATATCACTTGTTTCTTTCATGTGGTTGTATTTTAATTTGTAATAAATCATTCATTTACCGATTTCATTGTTTTTTCTTTTCATCTGTATTTATCCTGGGGAGTGCACCGGAGATCATCCATCTTATATCGTTTTGAGGTGAAAAATCCAAGTCCCTCTTTTTCATCTGGAAACCTGTGCTAATCACACTAGGACTTTCTTTCATCTGGAAACCTGTGCTAATCACACTAGGACTTTCTTGGACTCATTGGGCAGCGCTGTAGCAATTTATTTATATTTTCTGTTAAATGGACAAATGTGCACGCAGCTTAAGTCTAGGGAGATGATGATAGCCAAGACTCCACAACTATATGAGAACATTGAAGTAGCATTTACTTTGCAGAAGGACTGGGGACAGGATTCAGAGACTGAAAATAAGAGAGGAAAGTTACTCCTGGGCTAAACCATGTTGATTGCAGGGGAGTCATATTTCATTATCAACAGTGTGATAGTAAAGCTGGTCAGTATCTGTGTGCAGTAAGCAATTCAAAGATATATCCCTGCATGCAAAGAATACCATTAACTCTCCCTGAAATCAACATGGATTTGCCCTGGAGTAACTTTCCTCTATTATATTCTATCTCTGAATATTGTCCTGGATGCTTGGGGGAAGAAAAGGCAACTGATCTGTGCTTGACTGCTAGGTCATCGTATACAAAAGACCGCACTTATGTCTGAGTCGCCCTTAAACCACCCATTATTTGCAGAATGCGTTTCTTTTTTGGCGTTTGAACTTCGATAAAGTCCATTGTCTGTATAAAGCTATGTGTGTAACTTGGTGTGAGTACATTTATTTATTGTATTGTTCTATTATTAATTTAATTTATTTTAACTGATTAGTCTGAGTATAATTACAAAAACCAAGCAGAGGATGTCATTGACATAGAAGCTTGAATTTCTTCCTGCACGTGAGACAGTGTTCTTGGCAGTCATTGACTGTGATTGGAAACATAAACCGCTGACAGTGTGACAGTGAGTTATTCTGAAGATCTTCAGTGACAGCTCATATTGATAGGAGTTTCTAACCATCTTCACCAATTAATACTACAAATTATAAACCAACCTCATTAAGCGCAATCACTAGATCAAACATCCGATGGCCTGAAAAGGGCCTGCACATAACAGGATTAACTAACCAGCAGAATATGATCTATTGCAACATAGCTCAGATGGAGTGGAGTCAGGTGTTTATTGACGGATGAGGCACGGATACACCCCCCCAGGCTCTGTCTGAAAGCTGAAAGCTGAACTGTTTGTTTTTTTCTATTACAGGGAGATTTTTGTAAAATAGGTTAACAAAAACAATATTCATCCTCAATATCACAATGTGAAATGTAACACTTAAATCAATCTGCAATAAGCTATTGAGACTCATTAGACAGCTTTACAGATCATATACCATTTTCTGTGTTTTGTAGCAGTATGAAAGAATTTCCATTATCCTCTTTTGAAATTTGAAATAAATAAGATAATGAAAGAAATGCATATGTCAACAAAGCGATAAGGTTTTAGGACCAGATCAAGAGTCCTGCGCTCTTTGCGTATGTACCGGGGTCTGAAATTACGCAAGGTAGAGGGGAGTGCACGCCCCTGACACTCCCTTTTACGCATTTTACCGCGTCCATAATCAATGCGTGTCTGTGCATCCCCTCCCTTGACTCGTAGGCCCCTTCATTGTACCTGCAAACATACGGAACTTAGTTAGCAGGCACGCTAGAGTAACATCTGGGGCGCACCTGCACTGATATTACTTGTCAGGGGACTTACACAAATTACGTACATAAGTCCCCTGACACTATTACTTCCCTTACTTCCCTAATTCACACTTAAGAAGCTTGTACTTCTTAAGAGTATATTTTCCCGAAATTACCTACTATGCATGTGTAGTAGGTCATTCACACAATATATGTACCATTTAGGTACGTGCTGTCTTTAAAGATTGTAGAGTAGTTTAGTTAGAAAGGGAATGTTTAGGTAGAAGGTATTGTGGGAATCACAGAATCATGGTGCAATGAAAATCATGACTGGGACCTAGCTATACCGGGTTATAATTTATTTAGTAAGGATAGAGTAGTAAAAATTGGGGGAGGAGTATTAATGTATGTCAAGGAAGGGTTATATTCAACTTTAATAGGGAGTATTGGAGAAAAAACTGTGGCACTTTGAGTAACCAAAGAAACCCAGGGTGTTATTCTTCGCACTGGAGTGATATATAGGCCACCAGGGCAAGAGGAGGAAATGGACAATGTTCTATTACAAGACATTGCTAAAATGGCATTAATAGGGGAGGTAATAATTATGGGTGATTTCAATCTACCTGATGTAAACTGGGATAAGTCTTCAGCAAGCTCCACTAGAAGTGGGGACATTTTAAATTCATTACAGGGAGTGTCCCTTAAGCAACTGGTGAGAGAGCCCACTCGCAAAGAGGTCATCTTAGATTTAATACTTACAAATGGTGACCGAATCTCAGAAGTAAGTGTGGGTGAGAACCTAGGATCCAGTGATCATCAAGCAGTATGGTTTAGTATAATGACTGGGAGAGAAGCGTGCCACACGAAAACGAGGGTGCTAGACTTTAGGAAGGCAGATTTTGGGGAAATGGGGAAATGTGCAAGTGATTCTTTGGCAGAGTGGAGGCACATAAAAGGAGTACAGGAGCAGTGGGGAAATTTAAAAAATGCATTATTAACAGCAACAGACCTTTGTATAAGAATGGTTAGAAAAAAACCCAGAAAAAGAAAGACAACGTGGGTTACAAAAGAGGTAGCAACTACAGTGAAAGCAAAAAAGATGGCCTTTCAGAATTATAAGCAATCTCACAGTAATGATGACACGGAGGTGTATTTTACAAAGCAGAAGGAGGCTAAAAAGGCTATCAGAGCAGCAAAGGCACAAACTGAAGAAAAACTGGCCCACTTGGTACAAAAAGGGCACAAAAGCTTTTTTAGGTATATAAATGAAAGGCGAAAAACAAAGGAGGGCATCGTAAGGCTCAAAACGGCAAGTGGAATTCTTATTGAGAGTGAAAGGGCTATGGCAGATCATCTTAACAAGTATTTCTGTTCAATATTCACAAAA
>WWET01001750.1:169731-186012 GCA_011038615.1 Limnodynastes dumerilii | reverse complement strand
AATATAAACTTGAGGGTGGTAGATTCAGAGGAAATGTGCGAAATTACTTCACTTAAAGGGTTTTAGATAAGTGGAATAGCCTCCCATCTGAGGTGGTTGAGGCTAACATAGTAGAAGGGTTTAAACATACTTGGGATAGATATAAGGATATCCTAAATCTTAAATCAAATTGAGGTTAAATAGGGTGTAGGGTCAGTATAGTTTTAAATAAACAACTGGGCAGACTGCATGGGCCATGTAGCTGTTATCTGCCGTCACTTTCTATGTAAGCAGGGGAGGGATTTAACCAGGGAGGGTATTGAGAGGCATTGTCAGTGCATAGTTTCCTTTTAAGTGCCATAAGGTACATAAAAATGGGGGGTGGGTTAGGGGCTGCATTAGTGAATAAGGTGCGGCTCTGTCCGCACCTAATTCACTCTTAAGTGTGAATCTTAAACTTAAGTGGGCCTCGGTCCTCAGAATCTACAGTATTTTGGCCTCTTTTGCTTTTTTTTATGTGTAAGTGCAATGAATATTAGCACTGCTTATGTGCAGAATGTGAGCAGGCACAAAGGCTTTCCGTTCTTGCGGGGGTCTGTAAATACGCACAAATGAGGGGAGTGAACTTCTCTGTCACTCTCCTCTGTCGTATGGAGTTATGGACACTCCCAATGTCTATAATCCAACCTCAAGTTCACTACACGGACATATCTGCATGGCAAACCCCGCCTCTGTTTTGGGGTTTTGCCTTATGGAAGGCCAAGTCCACTCCGTTGTTTGGATCGCACTGTGGACAGAACTCTCTTCCGTCCTCATAGAGATATGTTGCGTAACATCTAGCGCATGCATGTGCAAATGTTACATGCAAGGGGGCTTACACAAGCAACTTGCTAAAGTTCCCTTGCGGTATTAGCAAGATGGATCTGCATGCATACATACAATAGGTACAGATGGTGGAAATGGAGATAAATCAATTGTACAGTAAGGACTTGGTTCTAGAGCCAGCCAAAAGATATTAGAGTACTGGCCCAAGTGCACATCCCGAGAATGCTTTCTAGTTACTAATAATCTCTTTTATCTACACTGCAAGGTCTGGATATTAAACCCCAAGTCTTCCAGTTCTTTTTACTGCAATGTGGGACAGTGTCAAAGCCTTAATGAAATTTGCATTGCTTGATCTGTATAACTCTGTCACTCAGTCAAAGAAGTCAATGAGAGTTTTCTTTATCAGTAATGTCACTATAAACTTCCCACGGCTGATAGACCTCCCCCTCCCCCACAGGCTCAACCCGAAATTAACACACAGACACATTGCTGTATTTTAAAAGGGGGCATGATTTATTAATTAGAATTGAATAGGACTATAACTTTGAGTGGTAGGTGGCGGCAACGAGCAGGTGAGGAACAGCACCAATCAGATGATGTAAACGGACAAGAATCCCCTGTCAAAGCGCCCTCCAGGTAGGGATCAGAACGGGTACTAACACCCCTTCAACCGAGCACGCGACAAGCGGCAGCCAAGGAACCCCGCCACATGGCCTGACCCTCTTGGCGCAATCCAGGAGTGTACCTATCCCTACCCGGACCCCCATTACCCCAATGCGCTTAATAATCAAGCTGTTGCCGACCGCTACCGCCAAAGCGAGCTCCCCTCAAGGAGCCTCGCCCCCGCAAACTAACAGTCCACCAAAACCCCCAACAAATTTTTTATGAACAAATGGTTGCCTGAATTGGAAAGGTGCACCCCGTCATCTCTAAACAAACCAGCGTCCCCGTGAGGTATATTGGGATGGTATATCACTTTCCCGCCGATGTCGAACGCGAATTTGGTAACTGACCGATTAAGTTTCTTACGCGTACGCTCGATGGCCCGAATAGAGCCAGGATCGTGCCACGACCGACGTGGGATGATATGTGACCAGCATAGGACCATATCAGGGAATTCCCGCCGAACCAGCAAGAGGTCCCTCTTGATGGTTCTTCCCAACACACACGATTTTACTTTGCCCAGGTCGTTCCCCCCCAGGTGAATAATCAAGCAATCAGGCATGCCAAAGGTGTCCAATGCTTGACAGCAAAGCTTTGCGAACATGTCCCAACACATACCTCGCACACCTAACCAATCGACATCCCAGTCCGATAAAACGCACGGTGCACCTTCCCTGTCCGTAAGTCTACCGGCCCAATGTACATATGAATGACCACTGATAAGGGCCCGACGACCCCTTGAAACCATTCCTGAAAAAGAAACGATCTGATTGATTAGCATAAAGGAACCCAACTGTCGACATGCATACAATTTCAACACAAAACAACACATAACCATACCTAGCAAGTAGCATAACTAGATAGATGGAAACACAAAGAAGGGAAGGAAGGGGCAGGGAAGCACTGGAAGAGTCAGAGCGAAACCAACGGAGGCGAAGACTCCAAAACCTCCAGGGTGAGCAAGGGCCAATCAGCCACCCTACTAAGGAGGAAAAAAGGAGAAAGTCCCCAGTGCTCCCTAAAAGGCAAGCGATGGTTAGTCTGGTTCACCCTGACTCGAGTACTGCCCACTAGCTTACCCTAAAAGCAAAAACAAAATTGAAAACAACAGCAAACAAGACAATATTACTATGTTCTAACATACTTTTTGTATACCTGTGACTTCCATCCTCCCAAGGCTATAATAGCCTTGGGAGAGTGGCCATCGGCCGCAGCGTATGTCGCCGCCCCAATTATGAACGAATGGGTACCGAAATGAGCAGGATCCATGCCAAGGCTACTAATGCAGCTGTTGAGAACCGCTGCGAATTGATAACGCGTGAGAGATGACCCATCCCTGTGAGCCAACCAGTTATGACCACCAGGGTGAGCCTCCCCCACGTATTGACGCGCCAACGCCACCGGGCAAATTTTAACATCCCTGAAAGGCTTTAACGTGACCCACCACCCCTTTCCTGTCTGGTCGGTCTTGGACCTTTGCACCAGACAGGTAATTGCGTAATCCGCAATGCGCACGTTGATGCGGAGCAAACCCGAATCGCTGTTTTGCTGGATGCCATGAGCTCAGAAACCCGAAACGCCCCAAAGAACGCCCAGGAGAACGCAACTCGAAACAACACTGCCTCGAACGCATCACGAGCCACCTCCGACAGCACTCTAACCAAGCCCTGCAGCATCTGTCTACTGATGGGCTGTCGTGTATCGGGATCCGTTGGTCTCCTCCTCGCCCAGCCCTTCAGAATACGTGACATAAGAAAGCGCTTTGTGATGTCATACCCTTCAAACAATTTGGAGTGGAACGCAACCCCCGTTAGTAGGGACGACATGGATGCCCTGGACCTGCCCCTTTGATATTCCTCCCATAACCAACTAAAGAGGGAAGATCGTACCGACTTACCTTGGCTACACTTAGCCTCTTTGTAAGCCAACCACTGCCGCCACGCCAATTGGTACTTCCGCAGCGTGGCCAGGGCCAGGGAGCTGTCTGCCAAAGACCTCAGTCCGGCCAAACAATCTGCCAAAGATGAGACGGGCATGACAAGCCAGACATCTGGGCCTGAGGCGTCAACTCCCTGAACCTGGGCCAGTCAAAACGCGACAAGGCGTCGGCTATACCATTTTCAACCCCAGGTACATGGCGGGCACGAAACTTAATATTCAACCTTAAACAAAGCAAAACCAAATGCGAATCAAACGTATTGCCGGAGGGGAAGACGCGTTCTGCTTGTTGACGGCCTGGACCACTCCCAAATTGTCGCACCAGAACAAAATGTCTTTATTAGCCAGGGCAGGAGCCCACAATTCAACTGCTATGACAATAGGGAAGAGCTCCAAGACCAGCAAGTTTGCAGTTAAACCTGAAGTAACCCATTCAGTAGGCCAAGGCCCTGCACACCACATACCATGAAAGTAGGTGCCGAAGCCCACAGCTCCTGAAGCATCAGTGTATAGCTCAAGCTCCCGATTCGATGTTTCGGGAGAGAGCCAAATCCTAATCCCATTAAAATCACTCAAAAATTCCAGCCAAACCGACATGTCCTCCCGAATACCAGCTGATAAGTGTACGAAGTGATGTGAACATTTAACACCTGCTGTAGCCCTTTCCAGCCGCCTGCAGAATATCCACCCCATGGGGATAACCCTGCAGGCAAAGTTCAAAAGGTCCAACAGTGACTTAACCTTCTGCAGCGGGGAACGATGCCGGATACGCATATCGCAAAGCGCAGACCGCAATTTCTCAATCTTGTCTGCCGGCAGCCAGCAGGACCCCTCCACCGTATCGATGTCAATGCCGAGATACGATAAACACGTGGTGGGGCCCTCCTTCTTGTCTGCGGCCACGGGTACCCCGAAATGCCAAAATAGTGCTTTGGCCGAAAACAGGGCCCGAGCGCAGACGTCCGATACCGCCGGACCGACGAAAAGGAAATCGTCGAGGTAGTGCGCCATGGAAGAATGTCCAGCTCCCATCAACACTGCCCAGTGTGAGAAGGAGCTGAACCTCTCAAATAGCGCACACGAAATCGCACAGCCCATAGGCAGACAAAGATCCACGAAATACCCCTGCGGCAACCTGAAACCCATAAATCTAAAGGAATCAGGATGCAGAGAGAGGAGCCGAAAGGCCGACTCGATATCCAGTTTCGCCATAAGCGCCCCTGGACCGTTGTCACGGACAATCTCCACTGCAGAAGCGAACAACTGGTATTGTACCGAACAAGCGTCCGGATCAATAGCATCGTTGACAGACTGGCCCTCAGGATAGGACAAATGTGGGATAAGGCAGAATTTTCCCATGGCTTTCTTGGGAACAACCCCTACAGGTGATAAGATAAGATTAGGGACAGATGGAGAAGGGAAAGGACCGGCCACCCTCCCCAAACGCACCTCGTCCATGACCTTTGACAAGACAACATCAGGCAAAGCTATAGTGGACCTCAGGTTCCGCTTCCCTCCTGTAATCAACTGGCCCCTAATGGGCAACTTAAAACCAACAGAAAAACCCTCGGCCAGCAAACCTGCAGCATGGCGATCAGGGTAACGGTCCAACCATGGCCTCAAGGCCTCAATCTTAACCGGGGAGGGTGCCCTGTCCAGGTGTCCTGTCGGGTGGAGGAGGCAAGGCCCGCTGTCCCGCGAATGGGGGTCAGGGAGGGAAGGCCCTGGCTGAGGTACAATCCCTGGCGGGATGGGGGCCGCCACAGTGGGCGCAAATGTGCTTATGCCTACAATTGAACCCCTTGTACATCGCCCACTGTTGTAGCTGAAACGCCTACGCTTGCCTGGCCCCCCGCTTTGACCTCAAAAGGACAAGGAAACCCCCCCTTTCGCTGCCTGGCCCTCCGACCCCGTCTTAGGCGGTTGGGAAACACGCAACCATAATGCGGGACCCGAATGCAATGCTCTTTTTGCCATCAAATTTTTTCCGGAACTGCTCGTCATACATAACCCACAGTCCAGCTTGCGCGGTGGCATGTCTGTCCTGTATCACATAAAGATACTTCCAGACATCCATAAATTCACTAGGCCTGCGCTCGAGGTAACATGTAATAAAAACAACAAAACCGCCCGGCCAATTCACAAAGGTTTTAAAGGCGTCTTCACCTATGCTCCTTGTTTATGCGCTCCCTAGACGATGCGCGGATATCCCAGGAAACTTCCGTAATGTCGCATAAGACCGGGGGAGGGCCAGAACCTTTCCGCGGAGCTCCTTTTCCCTTAGAGCCCGCAGACTGGGGCCGCTTATTAACTGCTATCTGCACTAGCGTCTTTTTAAGCAGCTTCATAACCTTACGTGGCCGTATCTGCGACTCTGAAGACCCTGCGCTAGAACTAGGCCATAGAAGGGGAGGGTTAGGGTCAGGCTGCGGGGAGGAGAGTCTTAGGGTTAGGCTATAGAGAAGGGAGGGTTAGGGTCATGCTAGGGAGAGGGAGGGTTAGGGTCAGGCTGCGAGGAAGGGAGGGTTAGGATCAGGCTGCAGGAAAGGGAGCGTTAGAGTTAGGATAATGGAAGGGGAGGGTTGGGGTTAGAATTAGGGCAAGGGTTGGTGTTAGTTTTTAGGCTTACCTATCGGAGCACTGTGTTCGGTGCGCAGGGGATCGATTGCTATGCCTCATTGAGGCATAAGCAATCGATATCCCAGCCGGTTTGAAACTGGCTGGGAGAGAATGGCCCTATCGCATTAGGGCCGTTCTTAGCGAGGACCCACACCCCATCTGACACTGCGTGTGTCCTATCCAGAGCTGTCACTCTTCCAAAATAGAATGTGCAGTCATTTGAAACATGCAAACAGATGCGTGTAGGTAAAAGCTTCAAGGTGTAATTGCAGCAACTTATACACGTTTTACAAGTTTCAGGGTTGTTCTTGTTTTGTTTTGTTTCTTTTTTGCTTTTTAATATCAAGTCAAATTAAAGCCCTAAAATATTTTTTTTTATTAATATGGTCTGTTATATAATGACTGACAAGAACATGAGGCAATCCACTGCTTATCAGACCTTAAAAAAAAAAAAAAGTAAAAGAAAAGAAAATTTATTTTCTGGCTTAAAAAACTTTTTGGTTTATAAATTGATGCTTCAGTTTATCTTTCCAAATTTGAAAAATATGTTTAGTGCTGTGTTTCAACAAAAAAAAAGTGATTTAATGAATAAAAATCCTCCTCCGTTTCACACTTAAATGGCTGTTTAGAATAGAGACAGCCGAAAGCTCACTTTTGTCTGTCTCTATTTTGAATAACAGCCATTTTCTAATTTTTTTTTGAATGGGTAAGTATCATATCATTTTTGGAAGCCGCCGACCACCGCACCCGACACCCGCCGCAGACCCTACTGGAGAGGTGAGTAACCTATCCGAGAACTTTTAATGTTAGGGTTAGGCTCTGGGGAAGAGAGGGTTAGGGTTAGGCTCTGGGGAAGGGAGGGTTAGGGTCATGGAAGGTGAGGATTATGGTTAGGATCAACCTGCGGGTAGGGGAGTCTAGGTTTAGGCTGTGGGGAGGGAAGACTTAGGGTCAGGCTGCGGGGAGTGGAGTCTTAGGGTTATGCTACGGGCAGGGTTGCCTTAGGGTTAGGCAGCACGGAAGGGAATCTTAGGGTTAGGCTGTGGGAAAGGGAGACTTAGGATCAGGCTGCGGGAAGGAAGGGTTAGGGTCATGAAAGGGGAGGGTTAGATTTATACTTACCATTCAGAGCTCCGTTTTTGATGCTCCGGGGAATGATTGCATTTTCCTTGAAGAGGTTCCCAGCTTGTTAGGAACTTGTTAGGAACTTGTTGAGAGAGAACGGCCCTTTCGACATTCTCAGCAGAGATCTACACCCATTAAATTTAAACTGTTAGTAGAAAGATTTGTTTGGATGTGGTTGCCGGATTGGACAGCCCTATTCTGACAATGATACAGCCACCAGCTGAATGCATAATTGTTTCCATTCAGTTGCTGTTGCAAAACAGACCATCGTACCAGCAAACCACACCCAGTATTTTAACAGTTACTATATATGTCCTAAGGAGTTGTTTTTTTAAAATACCAAATCTCAGCACAAATTTACACTGTGTAAGTTTAGAAAAGATGCACATGAAATTACGTGCAATTCAGACCCAAACACAAGTCACCGCACGTAGTTGTGTAAGTATCCAGAGCCACCCATCTTTTACGTTGGGATGTCTATATAGCATGAGCAGCTAGACTGATTTTCTAGAGCTGGTCCACTTTGTTAGTCTCTACATTGGTTGCCTGTATATTACAGAATCACATACAAAATCCTTTTACTAACCTACAAAGCCATCAACAAGACTGCACCCACATGTCCTCACTAATCTCAAGATACATGCCAGCTCGCTCTCACAGATCTTCACAGGATATACAACTCTCCTCTACACTAAACAAATGCTCCTATTCCTGGTTGCAGACTTCTCCCGGGCAGCACCCACTTTCTGGAAAACCCTTCCTCGCCCATTAAGACAATCCTGGCCGCTGCACACTGTTCAAATGGCAGAAGTGTCTTAATACAGACCTCCTGAGTACACATATAGCAGATGGATAGGGACTCACCTACAGGAGGTGCCTTGACACTGGGCAGGTGAGCTTAACCCAATATAGCTATATTGTGAACTAAACCTCCATTTTATGTATGTGCTGACACATAGTTCTATATAATGTTTGTTTGGAGCGCCGGACCTCTCTTTTGTTCCTTGTTCTGACTGCAGAACCACACCCGCCGGAAAATGACCGCGAACGTTAATTCATTTCCAGAAACTGATTTGTCACAATACAAATCATCATAGAGACAAACTACACCCTAGAACCCCATGTGATTATCATCCTATGTGGTCACAATGTGATCCTCCTGGTAATGAGCGTTGGATCGGTTGCTGGGAACATTGCAGATTTAGCCATCTTGCACCATTCCTTTAAATAACCGGCGATGCATCTGTCATTGAATAAAAGTTTGCTGAGATGTACATTTGACAATATTTTACAGTATTTTGAAGGCTGAAATTGAGATTTATATAGTTTGTTAAGCATAAGAAAAACAAAATACACTTCAAAGTCTGTTTACACATCTTATGCAAATGAGATCTCATAGCATTCCTTATTTCCAATTTGTGCTCTGGTTAAATCAAAGCTAACAAAATGATGTTCCACGGGAGAGACGATCTGCCCAATACCACGCAGACCAGCTTAGGAGTTTATTTTTCCAGTTACAGTAGATCTGGCAAGAACAAGAGAAATGCAATTATATATAGCTGCTCGTGCTGGGAATTTTAATTAATTTGCCTTATCAGTCCATTTTGCTTATGTTCTAGTATTTGAAAGTTTCATATCATATTGTAAATAAAAGCTTTATTTCTTCGTGCACAACATTATTTTTCCAGTATATATATTATTTTTGGCAATAAAAAGTTAAACGTACACAAAGCCCTTTAGATTGCTAATTGTATACCCTAAAACTAATGGGGACCGTAGGCCGTATTCACAGATACGTTTTTTTACAGGTACGCAATTATACGCACGCACATAGCAAGGTAACACCCATTACACTCCCCTCACACAGCCATGTTGTCGGTGACTTTCGCCACCATAGGGCACCCTTATCTGTACGTGTGTAGTTACGGGCGTATGTTAAGGTACATACGGGCGTATCTATCTAGCCGCGCCCTCAAATGTCCATTTAAATGCATCCCCCCGCCAAAGTCTCAAGTAACTTTGAACGTACAAAATTCAGCCCCACCCCTCCGTACGTATGTCCCTAAATGCAATTCACAAGTCCGTGCCTAAATCCTACGTAACTTGCATGGGAAAAGTTACTATGCATGTGCAGTTGCTCCGATCCTAAAAATACGCACGTAACTCCGCGTAAAAACGTATCTGTAAACACGGTCCCGTATTCACACTTGAGAAAGTTTTAAGTAGGTGCGGATAAGCATGTATCTGCACCTAACTTAAAGCTCCCTCCCACGCCACCTTCCCCTTTTTTTAAGAACCTGGTTCACTTAATGAGTGTTTTAGAGTTTCCCTAACTTCCAGTTTGTATTTTCCTATTTTCCTTCTTAAGAAGGATAATACGCATGGTGTTTCCCCTACCCTGCCCTTTCCATACCTCTCTCCACCCACTATTTTTAAAACCTCCCAGAAGCTTCCGTGGAATGCCTCTTTCTTCTTTGAAGACTATGGGCCTGATCCAGACCTATGCTCATGAAACGCCCTTGTGCGTAGCGTATTTACGCTAGCGTACCTACGAAGCACTCCCCTAGGCACTCCCCTCGGTCGTCCATATTTCAGACGTCTTACGCCGACCAAATCCTACCCTAACTTTTCTGAGTGTAACCGCGGGGGCGTCAGTAGGCTCCTTGCGTAGTTAGAACGCTTAGCACGCCCATACTGTACAATTTAAATGCCTCACCCTGCCCTCAAAGCATAATTACGGGTTTCGTATTGCTGGCACGCCCCTTTGTGCGTTGTTACGAAGCTGGTGCGCTCAAGGCCCATACACTCAGTGGGGCTGATTCAGAGATGCGATTTCCACGGCACTTAGGTGCGTATATTTAAGATCCTAGAAAATTTGCAAAACTGCGCATGCGTAGTAATAGTGCAACGCCGTTTACGTAGTGGTTAGGAGCGTAAGTTCGCTAAGAGCGTAAGTTTGAATCGCACGCAAGCACTTAAGATCTTAAGTGCTGCGAATGTTTAAGATCTTAAGGATTTGCATGGAAATGGGCGGGGGGAGGCAGGGAAATGAGGGAAAGTGGGCGAGGGCTGACACTTAGGATCTTAAATGAACGCTCCCACGTCACTTAAGATCCCAAATGACAGTGTATAGTTAAGGCAAGTCAATGGTGGTCTAAGTTTAAGATCCACCGCTGTTTGCAAGGGGAGTGTCTGTTTATGCAGTGGGCTGGAACCTGCTAAGATCTTAGCAAAGGTGCGTATATTTGTGATCTTTTCGCAATCGCATCTCTGAATCAGCCCCAGTGTTTCTTTGCGTAAGATTGGCCGTGCGCATGCGCAGTAAGTAAAAGCGTAAAAACACGGGCAAGCTTTGGTCTGGATCAGGCCCTATGTGCAGCCTTTAAACACCAAACATAGCCAATCTATGTACCAAAGTGGTATGTCTGTAGATTATGTAAATGACCTACTATGCATGTGTAGTAGGTAAATTCTTAAAAGACCACACTTAAGAAGCAGACCACACTTAAGTGTGAACACGGTCCTATGTCCCTAAAATGTCATATCCATGTCAATTCATAATTGGTTTATTAATATAACATAATATATTAGATACTTTTGGTAGATGACTAAAAAACCACATATGAATTTGGAATTTTTTTCAGGTCTGGTGATCATGATAATAGAATCAAAAAGGTAACTAAGGAACGCATTGGCCCTGATTTAGATCTCTACAGGACATACGTCCACATCGATCTCCGTAAGTAAGCACGCCCCCAACACTCCTTCTTGCGAAATTCTGGACACTTAAGTGAACAAAACCCTACCTTTACTTTACTGCACGGATCTGGGTCCGCACCATTGGCGTATCTATAATGGGTGCAGGGTGTGCAGTGCACACGGGCCCCTCAGAACAGGGGGCCCTGTGGCATGCATCCTGCACCCTGGGTTGGCAGGGGAAGGGGGGCCATTCAGCATCTATTTTTTCCCTCTAATATCTTCCGGAGGGAAGAAATAGATGCCAAATTAGTCCCCCTTCCCCTGCGGTGGGACTGTCCCGATTCGCGGGGCGAAAAGGGGGTGGAGCTTACAGCGCCGTTAAGCCCCGCCCCCTTTTCGGCCCGCAACTCTGGACAGTCCTGTCTCAGGTAAGGGAAGGGGGGCCCATGTGCAAATCCAGCACACGGGCCCCCTTACTTCTTAAAACGCCCCTGGTCCGCACCTAACGTAAAGCTCCTTCCTACTTCACCTCCCCCCTTTTTTTTAAGAACCTAGGGAATTTAATGAGTGCCTTAGGGTTTCCCTAACTTCCCCAGAATACCCTTATGTGTTTGATAATAAAGAAAGGGGAATTTATTCCATTAATTCCTCATGTCTGTGCTGGGATCATTGCATGAAACTGTGCAGTCAATTAGTGCTTTATTTGTATGGAAAAGGTGTCGACAAAGTTATAAATTGATACAACTGCCCCGGTGTAGTATCAGAACAAAGATGTCCTGCACCAAGTAATTACTTGACTGGACTGCGCTGCTAAAAATGTGGTGGCACTGCATTTCATATAGAATTTCAGCTGTCTCCTACCTTACAGAAGTCACCTTGTGTGCTGATTTAACAAAGATAGTTTTGGGAGCTGAACAACTGTATTAGGATACAGATGTGCAATTACATAGCCAATATAGCCAAAAATAAAAATCTATATTTCCTAAAATTCCTCTTTATATACAGGACATATTCTAGAAGTGCAATTTTTAAAATAGTTATGATTCAGCCAAATGTCTAACCAAAATTGGCATGTTAGATTTAAGCAGTTACTAATAAAACAATGTAACATATTCTGGATAATGTAACCCAGTGTCAAGTAACCAAGTGTCACTTTCATAAATATATAATGAAGGGATAGATATTTGGACGTGGGTTCAAAACAATTTCTCCAAACCCAAATCCCCCAAAAATGTGTAATCCTTTTAAAGGATTGTATTTCATTATTGCATCATATAACAAGATCTTTATTAAACATCCCATATCTGTTATTTACATCTAAATAATAAATTAACTTCACTGTCAGGATATAAGTCAATATCTTGTCTATAATGTAATATCAGAATATGAAGTGACCTTTATTTGACCTGGATCTGTTGTTTTATTGCCCTGGCTTGAAAGTAGTCCTGCAGAATGGGTTATGGCTTACCTGTCGTAAACAGCATTAGGATATTGAGGGGGGGCGTAAAAGCCAGATCTCTAAGTTTAGCCAGACCCGTCACTTTTCCCAAAGGCGGGGGCTGTTGGAGTGAGCCATTTCTTTGGCTTTAAATGTGTAGCCCCAGATACAGAAATTGTTCACCTCATTGGATCTTTTAACTAAGGAGGTGATCCATATAAATATTCTGCTAGTCCCAGGCAGGGAAGATCTTTGCGTAAGTCTTTCTGTGTTTTCCCTTTTTTATTTAATAAAAAACAGTTTTGCATATTGGATGTCAATTTTGTTATCCTTTTTTAAATAAGCCTTGTGATGTTTTCTCTTATTAAATATCGATTAATAAACTCATGTCTCTGTGTTCCTACAAATTTACGTGTCAGACCAGTTTGGTTATTAAACGCCACTTAGTGGTAACAGGAGAGAAAATTTAGAGTTTATCATCATTTTGAAAAGAGTACAATTGTGTTAGATTGGTGTTAGGAGAATCTAACCCTTCATGTGAATAGTTTTGGTGGAGGGAGTTTCTTGGTAATAATTCATATTTGAGCTGAGCAAGGGGCATTAGTCAGTGTAGAACCAGACCAGGTGCTTGTTTTAATTAACCTCTTGTCTCACGTATAAGTCTCGAAGGCCTGAGCTGAGGTCAGGGTTGTGACAGTCACATAGGACCGTATTTACACATATGAAACGTCGAAATGACCTACTATGCATTTACGCAATCTACGTACCAGTTAGGAGCGGCAATCTACACCACACGTAGTAGTTTAGTTACAAAGAATGTCGTCTCGGGGACTGTTTAGGTAGAAGTGGGAGGGGGGAGGGATTTAGATTAGTCGGGGAGAGGCATTGGCCGTGCGTAGTTTTCTTCTTAAGAAGGAAACTACGCACGGTAAGATAAGGTAGCTCTATGCCACTCTTAAGTGCCATAAGGTACCTAAGAACGGCGGGCAGGTTAGGGGAAGGTCAGGCATAAATATGTCCACTTGGATATGTGCAGTTACACAAACTACCAACCTCTTTATCTGCCTCAACATCAAGAAAACTAATTTCTGTACATTATAATGACAGTGAAGCAAGTATAAAATTCACTTCTTTATGGCAATAATCTTTATTTACTGCTGCACCGACAATCAGGGAAAATATTTTGCCACTCACTTCGATTCATTATTCATGAAATTGTTTTTTTTTATATTTATGTTTATGTATTTTCATACTTGCACATATATACAATAAAATGTATTTCACTTTTTTCTTCTCATTTCATTGTCATGTGCTGTATTGTGTTTTCCTTTATTTATATTTGATCTTTTATATAATAATCTGAGCACAGATTTAGTTAACAATATAACACAACTTTTCCAGTTACGGCTGACAGTTAATATTAACTCAGGGAAACTTTGTGATTTTACATGTTAGTCTATTTAAGTTTATTTGAGCTACAAGTCCTGGGGTCAGATTTACTGAGCTGTTGGAAAGGAAGAGTGGAGCTGTTGCCCATAACAACCAATTAGATTCTAGCTGACATTTTCTAGTATGTAATAGGAAAGTGAGAGCTAGAACCTGATTGGTTGCTATGGGCAACATCTCCACTTTTCCTTTTCAGCAGTTTAGTAAATCTGGCCCCTGGAATACTTTTCCTATTACATGTACTATTAAATGCTTTTGAACTAGTACCCTGCCACATTTTTTTTTTTGCTATTAAGGACAGGGCCAGTGCTTGGGTGTTCGGCGCCTCCCTCCAGACTTTAAATTTGCGCCCACCTGTTTAACAATTTATCATTATAGTTACTAGAGTATAGTATCCATGGACCTGATTCAAGCTCAGGTCCCATGTAAGCATCATAAAACACAATCTTCTAACCACAATAAAAGAAAGCAAATCATAGCCGCTACTATACAATACAGGCAACATCCTAGTCTCCACTATACAATTCACATGTGTGTGTGTGTACAGTGTATATATTCATCCAATCTCTCCCCCTTATGTGTCTCAAGTCTCCTAGTACCCCCATCATGTCTCTGCAGCACCCAATATTCCCCATCATATCTCTGAATCCCCCCAGTATCCCCTTCATGTGCCTCCATCCCCCTTAATATTCCCAATCATGTTCCACCAGCCCCCCTCAGCATCTCCCATTATGTGCCGCCAGCCCCCCTCAGTATATCCCATCATGTGCCTCCAGCCCCCCTCAGTATTCCCCATCATGTGCCTCTAGCCCCCCTCAGTATTCCCCATCATGTGCCTCCAGCCGACCCCCAGTATTCCCCATTATGTGCCTCCAGTCCCCCTCCATATTCCCCATCATGTGCCTCAAGCCCCCTCAGTATTTCCCATTATGTATCTCTAGCCCCCCTCAGTATTCCTCATTATGTGCCTCCAGTCCCCCTCAGTATTCCCCATTCTGTGCCTCCTGCCCCCCTCAGTATTCCCCATTATGTGCCTCCAGCCCCCTCAGTATTCCCCATTATGTACCTCTAGCTCCCCTCAGTATTCCCCATTATGTGCCTCCAGCCCCCCTCAGTATTCCCCACCATGTTTCTCCAGCCCCCCTCAGTATTCCCCACCATGTTTCTCCAGCCCTCCTCAGTATTCCCCATCATGTTTCTCCAGCCTCTCCCTTTTTTTACTCACCTTGCCTTCCTCCTCCAGCGCTCTTTATGCATACAGGCCGTGCTCATACAGTAAGATCCTGTTCATACAGGATGTTCCTGTATGAGCTGCTGCAGCCATTACATAGAGCAATGCTCTATGCAACTACTGCGGCAGCTCATATAGGAACGTCCAGCATAAGCGCTGCAGTCTTCATAGCGGGGAGCGAGGGGATGACCGGCACCTATCCAGCATAGCACGGGGATGCATTGCATCCCCCCTGCAGAGCAGGTTGTGTCGGCCCTGATTAAGGAGTGCTATTTGCCTGCCAGTTACTGGTTCTGGGGGAGAGGGGGTCTTTAGTAGCCGTTTCCCCTGCACTGTAAGCAAGCATCAGAGGCTGACAGCTTAAAACAGTGCTCAGCACTCATACAAGGAATGCCAAGCATTGTTATAAACTGCCAGCCTCTGACAGATTCTTTCAGGCAGAGGTCCCACCCAACTCCACTCCCAGTTCCATCCATGCATACTCAGGTCTCGCCTCCTTACTATGGGGCCCCAGTCTGTCACTTTCCGCTCCTAAGGGGTTCCTTCTACACAAAAGTGAATGGGGATGAATTATAGGAAAATGGGGATGAAGAGATAATAGCTTTATTTGAACTTCTTTGAACCATCTGTTGTCCTTTCTGTTTTTGTTACTACATAGCAAAGCATCCACCTCCTGCACTGGGTTGGCCAACCCCAAAAACACTAATGAAAATGAACATAGGATTGGGAGTCTTTGTATAACTATAGTCACTGTAACAACTGTTGTATAACGAGATACCAAACACAAGTAGACCTATAGTAGACCTTGGCCTTATGCCTTCCCCCCTACACTCCTGGATGTCTATGAAATAAGACTAATATCTTTATTAGGTGGGTGAGTACTTAAAATCCTAAAAACTCCAAAAATTGTAGTTAATGGGCTGGATCCAGACTTAGTTGAACTTAGTTAGTCCTGGACTAAACAATGTTGATTTCAGGGGGAGTCAAGTTAGTTGTATTCTTTGCATGCAGGGATATATCTTTGAATTGCTTACTGCACACACATACTGACTCAGTGGCGCACCCAGGGGGGGTTTCTGGTTGCCCAGAAACCCCCCCAAATCGAAAAATGAAAAAAAATATTGAAAAATGAGCAAAAAAATTTGAAAATTCAAAAAGGGGTGTGACTTCGCGGGTGCCGCGAAAGGGGCGTGGCTTAGTGGCAATGTGATCTGGACTGACAAAGAGGAAGATGGTCCTGGCCTGTGCTTCATTAGGAAAGCAGGTGGGAATGGTGAATGAGTCACTACAAATACAACAGTGCTTATGCACTGACACA
>WWET01001750.1:143377-166198 GCA_011038615.1 Limnodynastes dumerilii | reverse complement strand
ATACGCTGTGCTTTAGTAAGCACAGCGCATCGGCGTAGGTCTGGATCAGGCCCATTGTTATTATGAGATATTTAGGAAGAATAATGTAAATATCACACAGCTTCTATTTGCTCTTCTCCTCCCATCAGATGTGCCGTCTATTTTATTTCCTCCCCCTATCTTACCTGTGCATAAACTTAATCTTTCTTACTCATTACATATTACTGCTCTGCATTAGACCTCTCAGGTTCCCCTCTCTCACCCTTCTCCGATTCCTGTTGTCTGATTGAATGACACATTGGACACTTAGAATATAGATTCTAAATGATCCCATTTCCAGGACAGTAAGTCTAACCAACAGAAACATTCTTTTTTTTTTCCCTTCCCTTTTGCTTTAAAGTTTCTACAACAAGTAGTGAAAATGGGCAATAAGAATTGCATTAAATCTCATCAGCATTTTATGAAGTCTATTAAGATTTCTGATCTCATTTGCTATACAGCCTGGGTGAAGACCTGAGTGTGAATTCAGTAGTGTGTGAGTCACATGTTGGAGTGTAACAGCTATATATAAATATTGACACATGTGTGTACATTTGATTGTAAGAGTTTTGTTACAGTTGACCTCATTTGTACTTGTGGTATTTACCAAGAGAATCGATCCTCTGGCATTAATTCTGAAGCTTAAACATTACCACATAATGTACACAGCTGTACATTTCAAACTGACTATTAAGCTGGCCATACACTAGACGATTATCGTCCCGATCTCCCAATTATCGGGCAAATAATCGCTCTAGTGTATGGTACAGATCAATTTTTGAAGCATCAAATAAACGCTGCAGAAATGCACTGGTGGATTATTTTATCTTTCGACATCTTTGATTTAAATCGGGAGAAAGCTCCTGATATTTCAAGGGAGCCAATCAGCAAGCTGAATGGCTCCCTATTGTTCAGAGCTGCTGCTGCTTTATATCTATGTACAAAGCTGCTCTGACAGCTGTGAAGGTATACTTTACAGCTGTCAGAGCAGCATATTACATAGATATACAGCAGCAGCTATTGCAGGAGTAGTACAGACAGGGATCAGCTGAAAACACACTGTGTGAAGCGCGGCCTCGGCTGATTCTTATCTGTATTATGCATGCAATAGCCGCTGCTGTATATCTATGAACTATGCTGCTCTGACAGCTGTAAAGTATACCTGCAAAACTGTCAGAGCAGCTTTGTACTTAGATATAAAGCAGCAGCAACAGAGAGCGCTGCCCTCTCCACTCTTCTGCTAGGATTATCGGTTCCAGCAGAGGAGGTGCATGGTGCCAATAATGGGACATTTCCCTAGTGGGAAATCGTCCCGTTTATCGGCCCATCCCCCTGCTGGGACAAAAAATCGTACTAGTGTATGGCCAGCTTTATACTGTACTGGGATTAACCAAAGGAGCACAATGGTCTAGTCAGGTTGTGTGACCAGAGCATTCCTTTCAGGGATAATGAATTTCCACTGACCTCAGATGACTAACATTAATCAAACATCATATCCATTATTCCAGTACAAGTCCTTGCCTTCAGTTTAGGTGTTTATGTTTGTAGGATTAGACTTTGTGAGACCTTAACATGGGCTGTTCCCATTGCTTTGATACATGACTTCTGAAACTCCTACTCTGATGCTCATTCTTCTAATAGAGGTGCTACTTAAAGTACATGGTAAGACTAAAGGGTATTTTTACTAGATCTTCTGACAGAAATAGCGAATGTGTTAACTATGGAAACCATCAGATGCTAACACACGTTAGACAAATGCAGTTTCTAGAGTGATTGACAGCTAACAAGTGAACCTAATATCAGTAGTAGGGAAACTGATGAAAACACTGTTAAAGGATTGTAGAATATCAAAGATCCATCAACAAACAGCATAGAGTCACTTGGGGGAGATCATGTTAAACACATCATATTGAGGGGTGTGGGTCGCCGCTCAGGGCCGTTTTTGACTCCACATTTCTGGAGACGGAGCTCCTCGAAAACTTCCTGCCAGTAGTATGTTATATTTACAAAGCCTCAGAGCGGAGTTTTGTACTCTGCTCCCGGTGTAAAGATCGCCAGCAATCTTCCCATATACGTCATCACATTGGCATCTGCCACCACTATATTTCTACAGTATATCATGGAGTACATATCTCTACATGTTCACACCAGTATTTGATCAGTGCATTAGTTTGCTCCTTAACATACACATTCATGATCATTAACATACATATTCCTCGTCATTAACACACACGCTCATAGTCATGAACATACACATTTATACACACAGACACCGTCAATAACAGAACACCTTAAATATTGGACCATTATGTCAATGTCATGATTTATGGCCATTCATTTCAGTTTGGTTACTCTTAGTTCTTTGATGTCTACCATGTGAATGCAGTTATGAATTATTTTTAATACTATACTTTCAAATATAACACCATTAGTGGGTTTTGAAGGAGATATATTTCCCTATGTAGTATATGTGACCGGTATATATAGTATATATAGTATATGTGACCAGTATATGTCACCAGTAATTACGGCTGCATTTTCTGTCTTCAGTTTGCACTCATTGGACCAGATTCACACTTAAGAAGCCTCTGCATTTCTATGGCTATGGCACCTAAAATCGTGGGGGTTGGACAGGAGAGTTAGGTACAGGTCGTCAAGTAGCTAACTCTCTCTTATATCTGAATAAGGTCCATTATTCTTTGCTTGATTACATTTATATATCTAAAGAATGGTTGTTTTCACCTTTAATTTTATTTCCCTATAGCACTTTTTATTATTTTTCATGTATTGTACAATAACTGTACAATCCTCCTTGAATTGAGGTATATACAACTTATTACAACTGTTGCATTTAATACACATCAGTCAGAATTAAGCCTGATTAACAAACACAGCTGGAAGCTGTGACTAGAAGAATGTCTGATTGTATAGTGGGCCTCTCTCAGTAGTCAGGGAAAGTGGTAAGAAGCCTATAAAGCTACTATATAGCTATAGTGTCTGTCTGAATAAAACTGAGATAGTTGCACCATATATATAACTGTTGTTATTTGTCTTCCTGTTGATGTACAAAAGTTCTGTCATATATAATTACAATAGAAACCTATAGTAATGAAATCTACAATAATTAAATAAATCATTATTAAACATTATTTTACCTTTGTAATCCATTAGACAAAAAATGATAGATCACCTTTCCCTAAGTCCTTTTCAAATATGAACTATAAGGTAAGCTTTATAATTTGGAAATACAGGAATTACTAACAGGGTTGGCGACTATTTAAAGCTTGTCTCCGAGAGAACCCGGAGGGAAGCCATAGATTGCTGCTAGGGGGCAGGGCTTAATAACATGATTTATGCAAATCTCATTGTAAAGTCCCACCCACTGCCAATCATTCATGTAATCTCTAGTGTTACATGGGATGGCCCAGGCTTGATGACATCATCAAGCCCCGTTCATCCCTAGTAACTCTAGGGATTACAGTAGTAATTTATGGCTGGTGGGGCTTTCGGGAGCTTTGCTGGCTCTCCCGGGATACCGAGAGTCTCCCAGATAATCCGGGAGAGTCGGCAACCCTGATTACTAATATCCCTTTCACACTGAGGCATGGACCCTGGAATAACACAGGTTGTGTGTGTTTGTGTGTTTGTTTGTGTGAACCCTGGTCTGAAGCCTTGGGTCCAACCTAGGTTTATTCCTGGGATTAACCCGGATACCCTGCAGTGTGAATAAGGGTTCAATTAAAATGACCTAAATTGGGGGATGAAAATCACTCCCTTCCTCTGCAGACACGGGTCCAGTGTGAAAAGCAACAACCTGGAATTTCCCTGGGACAAAACTGTGGTTTGAATGAATTTAACACAGGTAGAAGCCATGGTCGTTATCCCCTATAGGAGTCGGGAGTTGGTGTTAAAGGGGTATAAATGGTCAAACCTATTTCATATGAAGATTCATTTTTGCCTTTTAACATTTTCTGTTAAAAATGAATACCTAATAAAGATTTGAGCTTGTTTTATATTATATTTTGGAGGATTTAAGGGGGGTGGGTAGGGCTTAGGGTTAACTCTCAATTTAAAAAACATATACCATATGACAAAATATGGGGACTCTCGCTGTTTAGCGTTAGGACCACTGCAGCATAAAAACCTTTAAAATGGTTGGTGGCTGATCTTATATTTTTAACTGTTTGTAACTAACATTTCAAAATTTAATTTTACAGATTAAATGGTATAGTTCTTTACTTGTTAATGGAATGGATGCTGGGGATATTTCTTTCCTTTGTTTCTACCCCTGCCTTTCATACACATGTATATTTATTAACCCATAAATTGATTTGAGCGACCACCATTTTGTGTAACTATATTATATGTATACTGGATTGGATGATGGCCAGGTATGCACTGAACGTGTCTCTTCTTTTCTGGGTCTCTTTTACAGAAGCATACGTAAATGGGTCTGGTATGAAATGTCGACAGTCAAAATGTCAACAGGTCAAAATGTAGACAGTTTAGTATTATGTGAGTATTTGTTTGTAACATCTGTAAACTTAATGTCATGCAGACGACTTATAAAAAACTTTGAAAAGGTAATACTTTATATGGAATATATATGTAATACTAACATAGGCCCAGATCCAGAACAACGCTTGTGAGCGAATTTACGCGTGGCGGAGACGTTAAATCGCCTTTTGGCAAGTACTGCGCATGCGCACCATAGAAAATACGCTCATTAACGTAGCGTAATTGTGAACGTATAGGCCATTCACGTATTTGTCACATAATACAATTTTACGTGAGTCCAAAATACGTCTGAAATATGTTAAGTAGACGGGGGGTTGTAATTAAAGTGTACAGTATGGGCGTGCTTAGCTGCGTAAATACGTGTTGCCCATACGTACGTGTGCGGATCACTGCGGTTACGTTGGCAAAAGTTAAGGTAGGGTTTGAAAAGCGTATCTTGACAAAATCCGTACGTTCAAGGGGTGTGCCTAGGGGAGTGTATAGAAGGTACGCACACGAAAATACGCTACGCGAGTAAACGTAGTTCTGGATCTATTTCATAATACTCAACTGTCGACATTTTGAGCTGTCTAAGATTTGGCTTGTCAACATTTTGATTGTCGACATAATAAACAGCTCGGAACTAAATATATGAAGCAGAGAATACAATGGCGATTAAAATGTATAAGTATTATACACAGCCATGCTCTAGCGAGTGATGGGAACTTCTCAATTGTTGGAGTAATTCATTGAGTAGACACTGCCTTTAAATGTACACAACACACTTGAGCTGAATTATTATAAATAAAGCCAAATGTCTTCATTTGTGACAATAAAATTTAGGATTGTTTCTTCTCTTGTTGGTTTACAAAGTAATTGCTTGAGAGATTATAAACAAGCACAATCCATAATGTCACTGCTGGCAGATTCCAGTCACCACTGGGCATATTGAAAGTTCCTGTAATTATCACATAACCTTTCATTGGCATCTGACGTCCTCAATACATAGTATTCAATTGTTCATCTTGTTCTATTGATCTCTAAATTGTTCCTATTTGGAAACATCTATTTCCCAGATTCTAAACCTACTAAAATATTCTCAGTCCTGTCTACAACTGTTTTTGGGCCAGATCCAGAACTCCACCGTGATCATAATTTCCATGTGTGTGAGGGGAGACCTCTCTCTTCCCACGTACGGAACTTCCGGCAGTAGGACCCTACCTTAATATTTGCATACCGGCCCCGCGGAAAAATTAGGCCTGTGCTTAAATAAGGATCGTTCATTAAGGTTTAACAAAGCCCTTACTGTTAGATTTAAATACCGCCCCTCTCCCACCATACAAACACGCTGTATTCACATGGTGGCTTGATCAGTCATCGGAAATGTTTCCATGGAAACCTGGATCCTGAGCGTCCAGGTCTGTGCTGGAAGCCTTTTAGGAACACATGTGCACTTGCCATTTGCACAGAGCGGAAAACGCGTGGGTGGGGAGTCTGGATCCACCCCTTTATCTCATTGCTTAAACCGAAAGCAAAGCCGTCTCCATTTTCCTTGAGGAATAACTATCCTGTAGTATGATTGAAATCTGTTCAGGCAACAAGCATCCTAAACTCAGAGCATTAATACTTGGTTCTATTTGTGCACCCGTCTTATGTAAGAGAGAACACAGGCAAGATAAACAGCACCCTCCTAAGCTAAGGAATGGTCTATTTCATCTATGGATTTCTCCTTTAAAACACCTTTGCATATTGTCCCCACCCCCTAAGAAGGGCTAACTGGTACAACCAACCAAAAAGCCATACATGCCAACTCTCTTTTAGAAACACCCCTGACTATATTGCTGAAATATCTTCATCCACTCATGTTGGTAAATATGTGGTCAAAATAAAGGACCTGCCCTAAGATTTCCTCCTTCAGGGATGGAATAATTACCTTCCTCTCCTTTTTCCTCCCATTCAAGGTGGCACTTCCAATGCTATCCTCTAGGTGGTGCACACAAATCTGCAAATTAGAGTTGAGTTAAGAAACTTCACCTCTAAACTCCACATACAGCTCAAGCGAACAGAAATTCAAGGAAGTACGGCAGCTGTAGATGGGTACACAGACGGCAGGAGTCTGTACACTCTAAATTCCTGGAAGTAACGCAGGTTTGTGAACTCATCCCAGCTCCTCTGTCAGAAATAACAATGCTCTTATGTGTGGATGGGTTGGAATGCTTTCTGATTGGGTAGAAGGTATTCGCATACATTGCCAGCACAAAAAAAACATAATGACCAGCTGGCACTTAAATCCATGACAAAACACTAGCACGTTTATAATTTCCATATACATTATACTGAATGATATGTTACTGTACAATGTCTGTTTGTTAAAATAATTTATATAAAAGATATATCAAATTGTTACAAATGTAGATATAGAGGTATTACCAATAGATCCTCTATTAGTATATTTTTATTTAAATTACAAGAGATAGATAAATAGATAGATAGATAGATAGATAGATAGATAGATAGATAGATAGATAGATAGATAGATAGATAGATAGATAGATAGATAGATAGATAGATAGACAGACAGACAGACAGACAGACAGACAGACAGACAGACAGACAGATAGATAGATAGATAGATAAACAGCTGCCATTATAATACTGAGCTGTGTCTATCTCAGTGACAACCAATGAAAGTGCTACTTGTCCTGGTCTCATAGTACTGAACAGGTGCTCACAAAACCTGGACACAGCCTTAAAAATAGCTTTAGGTTTGACACAATTCAGAAAGCTCTTGCATGAAATGATCCAGTGTAGAATCCTCTGCATACAGGAATGAGCGGCAGACTGTATGTCTCATTGCTGAAAGCACATGCGTTTGGTGTTATTCCATAAACTGTTTTCAGTTTACAAGCTGATGCTATTTTAAGAAACATAAAATATTGGCAGCGGCATCGCAACTCCCTTGTAATCAATCTTGCATGAATATTATTAAAATACCTGAAGCACAAACAACAGAAGGATTATATTGTGTCCTAGTTGGTGAATTACTGTAAGAAACTGTAGCTAGACACAAAATACTGTAGTTTTATGATGTACTATTCTATTTTATTAATGTTATCTGTAAATAGAATACAGGTTAGGTTTATTTATCATACATGGGGTAGATCTATCTAATATATATATATATGTTTTTTTTTAGATAAGTAGAGATGTGGCCCATATCAACCAATTAGATTCTAGCAATGATTAATCGAGTACATTCCTGAATATGATAGATAGAGATGTTTGATAAATATACCTCATAGTGATTACAAACTGCAACAGTGAGGGCTTATATTCTTGCTTACATTGATTAATTTACAATGTATTGTCATATGATCAGTGTTAAAGTGACCAGGGGCACACCCAGGGTGGTTTCGGGTAGCCAAGAACACCCCCCATCCCCAGGAATATATATATTTTTTAATGTAAAAGAGGCGTGGCTTTGTGGGAGCTGGTAAAGGGGCGTGGCTTCACTCCCAACACTGAAGAAGGAATCCCATAAACTATATTATACTCCTACTATACAATACTATATATAATAGGTCTAGGACTGGCACACACTATAAGGGAATATATTATGGGTGTGGGATTAGCACATAGTATAATATAATGGGATATATTATGGGTCTGGGATTAGCACATAGTATAATATAAGGGGATATATTATGGGTCTGGGATTAGCACATAGTATAATATAAGGGGTTATATTATTGGTCTGGAAATGGCACATACTGGAATATAATGAGATATATTATGGATCTGGGAATGGTACATACTGTTATTTAATGGCATATTTTATCTGGGCATATACTGTAATATAACTAGGATATAAAAGAAATCTGGAAATGACATGCTATATATAGTGTGCTATTCCCAGAGCCTAATATCCCATATATTATAGTATGTGCTATAACTAGACACCTAATATTTTGCCCCATGTACTTTATATAGTGTGCCATGTAACTGTAAAAATAAAATATTGATTAATAACATGGTTCATGCACATAGATATTGGCCATCGTTAGTAATGTTATAGAATAGATGTAAATTAGTGTAAACGAATGTTTCCCTTTCTATAATATATTGTGTTGTGGATTTAAATCTTGGGATAAGACAAACTAACCCTTTATTACAGCACAGTTATTACTGTCTGATAAGTAAACTAGACCACAGTGCCATAGAAATATAGGGGTTGATTTCATTATACTTCTAAAAAGCACAAGCTGAAATACTGCCCGAACAAAACAATCTGATTTTAGATATCATTAATCCAGTAATTCAAGTAATCCAGTAGTAAAAATGTCAGCTAGAACCTGATTAGTTGTTAAGGCTATACTAAATCTACCCCACTGTATGTAAGTAAGAGAGATAGTTATCCTAACTCACACAACTGCTTTGGACATCTAATAATATGTCCCATCGATGGTTAAAAAAAGAAAATGTAAAATGACAAAATCTTCCCCTAGAAAGACTATAAACTGGATCCAAAGCTTGAAAATAAGAGGAAATCAGGTGGAAATTTACACCTGGGCAAAACTATTTAAATTGCAGGGGAGGCATATTTCATCTGTTGCAAAAAATATTAGAGATGAGATTTGATAGCCCAGGTCTAAATAACAGTTTAAAATGTAAAGCTGGTCAGAATATGTGTGCAAAAAAGCAAGGTATTCTCCCTGCATGCAAAAGAATAAAATTAATTTGACTCCCCCTGAATTTCAACATGGTTTTGCCCAGGTATAATAACTTTCCACCTGTTTTCCTTTTATTTTCAAGGAAAACTCTAGATTCAAGTCCTTTGTTTCAATGTGAGGTGAGGAAACAAATTTTGTCATGTTTTGTTTGTTGGGAATATACTTGCTTTTGCTATAGCACACAAAGAAGAGCATCACCGTTTTTATACTGAAAATTATAGTTGAACTAATAATTCACATATAACTGTAATTCTGTCTGCATATTTTAACTGCCCCTCCCCTGGCAAAGTAACATAGAATTGCCTAGGTGCACTTTTGTCTTTTTTTGGGTTTCTCTTTATTCTAAATCAGACCCAATATGTTCAATAATATATATGTGTAATTATAATTACGGTGTCTTGTAAATCAACAAATTCTACTTCAGTCCCCTTGTGACTAGAACAACCCTAAAATATATTCACTTTGTATTACTCAGCTACACAAAAAGTACTGCTGACTCTTTCTGCTTTTCCCAGACCCTAAATAAAACAAGTTACAATAAATAAAGAAATAAATAAAAACCCAATCACAAAGAAAGAGAATAATCTTCACAAATATATTGAGAATTTGGCCAGAAGTGACCCTGTTCCAAAGCTGAATTCACTTTAGCTTATGTGTTTGGTATTTACTTATTTAGATGGCATTGTATTCAAGGTCACAGGAAGCTGGCACCAGATGCCACACTTTCTCTTTAGTGTATTTCCAAGAGGAAAATCAGGTTTCTTTGTTCAGTGTTTATTTTTCGCAATACATATTACTCTGTAGTAATGACTGCAGGACATGCTGCCAATGTCGTCATAATTGCCATGTGTGTGAAATGGGGTTTTTAAAAGAAAAATGTAGTGCTTTCTCCTTATACCAGGATCTTATCATACTGGCACTACAGGGAAGAGAATGTCACAAGGATGTTATTGGAGTTACAGCCTTAAGCAAAACATTTTTTTTAACTACTGATAAAATGGCCAACTCTGATTGGATTAATCACAGTAGCAATGACTCCCAACGTCAGTAATTGACTCGTTAATGGTTAAAAGGAAGTGAAAAGCTTATGTACAACAAAATGACAAAAAAAAAGTTTGCTTTTCATATTATTTTTAAAGTGACTATCCTGGAAATATAAATATTTAAACACTTGAGAACAAAAATATCCTAATATTATGATATAGCTCTTTAACAGAAATGAGGCCTTGACAATAATTCAAATTTTGAGCTCCTACGTACAGAAGAACCCGATTGGTTGGAGCAGCTACCGGTTTGAAATTCTAACTATAGTTCTGAATAAGTGACCCAGAATCAGAAATTTTCCTGCTGCTTATAAAGATAATCTGTCTTGGAACATACCAGGGCCTAAAGCCAGTCCACCAAATTTCTTTATGTCCTTCTAGTATTGAGCTAGATTCTACAATGATTCAGAGTATCTAAGTAAATCATTAGCTGAACATCCTTCCAAATCCTTACCTCCAAGGTAAACTTATTCTTCAGAAGGTAAAATAACTATTTTAAAAAGTTTAGACAGAGTTAAAGTGATCTATAATTCACTCTCAATGAATGAAAAAAGATTGAGCGTTAGAGAGGAAACAGTAACGAGTGACACTATATATGCAAATAGAGAAATTCAATTTATTGGCCTCTGGTTAAACAGTCATGGAGTAAAGCCATGAAAATAAAAAATTTCAATTTGAAATTTTATTTAGCTTGTTGCTAAATGCGTAATAAGACATCAACACTACAGCCAACATACTCAGGAATTGTTGTTGCTTTTTTGTTTTTAAATACGTGGTGATACCCATGTTGTAAAAGCCAAAAAACAAACAGTGGCTATGGTGTAATGCTGGTTTTAGAAATGCTGACATGATCCTTACAAAGGTGTCCAGAAAGGTGCGGCCTGATCGGCAAGTCTTGGACTGGAATCCTCATCCCATTCCTCCCGGCTTTCACTCTCCACCATGGAGAAGTCTGCGTCCTTACTCCTTGTTCTCCATCATGGAGAGTTCCTTGATGACCCTTAGTTTTCCACTAGCGTCCAAATTACGTTTCTCTCGTATAAGCTCCTCCAGGCTGTGGAACCTCATAGTGTGAATGTGGTTTTCTTCCAGGTGGAGTTTCAAAAAGTACTGGAGGTTACCCGAATGGACCTCCCCACCAGCTTTGAACTCTCTGTTTCCAAACCTGCACCAGGCTGCGAAGCTCTCCGAGTTAGTCCAGCAAATCTCATCGCTTCTTAAGCCAAGGTGTCCACATGCGTTCTGAAGGACCAGCTCTGCGGTTAGGGGCCTATACCGATACCAACTACTAACCACCCTTCCCATGCAGCCTCCTCCTACATCGAAGACATTGTCTTTGCGGATCTCCCCGTGGTGCAAATGAATGATCTGTCCCTGCCCAATATAAACTGCCCAGTGAGGTGATGGGGGAGGAGTGTGGTCTGCAGCGGGGCAAATGAAAAGCAGCTCCAGGAGATCTCCTGGTTTGCAGAAGGTCAACAAGCCTTGCATAGGGTAGACACTGAGGTCTTGGCTGCCCCTGAGCTTGGAAAAGATGCATTCCTGGCAACTAAAGGCAGAGAACTCAATCTCATTGAGTAGAATATGACCCTCACTCTCGCTGGGACTGGCGTCCCTCACAGTATACCGTTCAGATTGTCCTCTATCGTCCAGGTCCTCCTCCTCATCAGAAAAAAAGTATGCCACCCCAACGCGCAGCTCGTCCTTTTCAATCCCAGAGGGGTCCCCTGTTGGCAGCTCGCTGTAATTCAGGTGAGTGATGCGATCCAGTTGATTTCCCATCAATGACAGGGCAAGGAAATATCAGTGGGAACGCCAGTTCTGCAAGGAAAATGAGAACCACATTAACGTCTTGTGGGACATAAATGGAAAAATTCTATTAACTTAATTTATTGTGGACAAGCATGGTTTGAACTGCATACCTTGTCCACCAGGGGGGGAAGAGTGGAAGGAAAGACGTTAATCAAACACAGTATACAGGTCAGGATGGGCCACAATATGTACACTAATAATAGAGCAACGAGCAATGACTAAAGTCTTTACTACTGGCCCTTCTGGTCTCTCAGCAGCTATTGAGGTAATGAAAGTTGCATTAGCTCTGGGATACCAGGTACAGTCCCAGATATCCTACAGCCTCAGGCAAACACTGAAATCATCTTTCCTTTATCCAAATAAAACTTGCTTCACCAAACAACATGAAAGGGGATTTTACAAGCGTGGCTTGCACTCAAATATCATCATACAAAATGACAAGGTGCATTTAAACAGCTACCAAGTGCTTCTTCTACACCATTACAAGCAAGATATAATGTTACGTGCCTTACAATTCCTAGAACATCTAATATTAGGTGTATGTATGCAGCACTGCACAGTATGTGATCATTTAAAAGACTGTCCATATATATTCAACATGAAAAGAATTGTAACCTGTAGTGTATACATTTGTAGCTAGACCACACAAAAGAAACTGAACAAGACATCTGCATAAGACAGTCACTATAACTGATATTCCATAACATATGTTCAAATGTAATCATTTATACAATTACATACATCTATAGAATCAGAGCTCAACAAAGCAGCAATGATTGCATTTCCAACGCAGCTATATTCTTTCCCTAAATTCTTATATGGTGGGTGTTATCTGAAAAGCCCCCAAGCGAGGGCAGCATGATAGCAAGGGAGCCATACAGGTAAATACTACGTACTAGCTGCCCTTTGTTTAGAAATTTAGGATAAGTACAGTATCTACTTATTAAAAAATATCTCTACTAATAAAATAGGGTGCAAATGTCAATATAATCAGTAGGAACTAAAAATGCTTTATCCAGCATCTATACACACAAACACAGCATCTGTGCTACACATACACACAGATGACTGAGTACTGTGCCAGCATATCAAATAAAATGTTAATAAATGGCACTGCTCACGTCTGTACTGGTATGAAAAAAAATGAGTCCATATGAGCAGATTACCGCTCAGTGATGCTGGCAGTGAGAGTGAATCACTACAGGATGAATGCCATGTTATATACAGGATTGTAAATGACAAAAGTAATGCAATGATGATTTGTAGTTTAAAAGGACAGCAATGTAACACAAATACTGTATATGGGAGACATCTGTTTATTTTAACACACCTGTCATGGAAAAACACAATAAATATATGTAATATTTGCAACTGTGACTACTGATTATATATATATATATTAGTGGGTATAAATAAAATACAAAGGGCTGATACATGTATTTCATACCACTGTTTCTGTACTATGTCTATACAGACATCCATTGGTTCAGAGGACATTGGACATGTAGCTTCTAAAGTTGTGCACTGTGGTCTCCAGTGTACGAGTCATCTGCTGTATCTTGAGGAACAGCAGCTGAAAATCCTGGCTCCAGAGAAGGGAAGAACTGCACAGAAGGCTCTCACAGGGTTCTTGTTCTTCAGAAGCCACTTGCATCTGACTTTGTTGCCCTCCCCCCATATCTGTGATCTACCTAGCTACAAGAGAAAGCTGCCCCCGAGGGACGCTGCACCCTGCCGTCCACAATCCTGCGCTATAACTTCGCTAATGGCTCCGGAAAGGGCACACCAGTAGGCAGTCTATGGGTTTACACAGCACACGGCAGCCACATAGGAGTCCTGATCTGCAGGCATAGACTTCCAGAACTGGCATTATTGCACTGACTCACAATGTGATTCTGCTACCAGGACCCAATTTCACAATATGCACAATGAGACGGGGTGGTATTGGACTGTAACATAGATCAGATCAGTAGATGGGGGAAGTCTTCTTTTGCAAAATGCACTCTTACAAAAATCCCCATCCATTACCCCTCCAGAGCACAGTGCTACAAATGTAACTTATACATGCATGTCAGAGGAGCACACAATGCAATCTTACCCTTGTGCATAAAGCAGCAGTGCTGGGAATAAAACTCCTACTGATTCCTTTTTCTCGCCATGGGGGGCTCCTTCTGCAGCAGAGGTGTAGGGATGAGACCCCCCTGGCCACTGCTCTGCCAGCTTCACCTGCGACAAGAGGCAGCTACTGGGCTCGCAGCCCCTGTCACTGCAACTACAATGGGCTCTGACTTTTCAGTCTACGCCCCACTCGGTTGCCATTGGCTGCCAAGTCCAAGAGGGTGTTGTGTAGCGGGTGTGAACAATGACCCTACTTCTCAGCTGTCACTCAAAGCGAGAGAGAGGGGGAGGGGGTGTCTTGTACATCTTCTGTAGTTTGTCATGGGCCACGCAGCAAGGGATTAGTGACAAACTCATTCATTGCAGGCTGGCTCCTAGCAGTTGTTAGCTGGCGAGCAGGCTGCAGAATGGCACAGGGTTATCCATGTCAATCCCAGGCTCTAAGTAATATTCTTCACAGCGGTCACCTTATTTCCCTATGTTTTCGTGCAGTGTCTTTGTCATGGGATATGCAATCTGAAATGCCACCTCTATGGAAGCAGCAGTGGAATTTTTTATGAACTGCACTAAGATACTTTGTTTTAATCCTTCTCTGTGTGTCCAAGTTCTTGGTTAGATTGTGAGCTCTTGGGAGCAGCTTTTTACTCATTTTTTATTATTGCATGTAACATAACAACCAACGTTATGTTTGTTTGAGCAACCCTAAACCACTAGCCATATCTATATATGCGAGCACCTCCAATAACTATGAGAAGTTGGCTTGTTTGTAATGCACTTTGACAGTGTTCACATTTTCTAGCTCTTGTGTGAAGCAAATTCTCTGTTATGACATTAACAAATACATACAGTGTAAGAGGTGTGTGTTTTCCTGCAGATTACTGTAAATAAACAAATATTCTTAATTCAATCTTTACACATTTATCTCCTGGGCTCTCCCGTGCCCCAGTTTATTTCCAGAGCTGTCCTGATTTTGCTGTTGGAAATTTGTCACAAAGAATAATAATTTTTACAAACTCCAGATGCACTTAGAGAAAATGCACATATTAAGCATGTTCTATAAAGGAAGATCAGATGTATGCACATACTGAGGGAAGAAAGCAAAGCAAAGGAAGGGTGTTCCTTCCAAAGTAAGGGGGGATGCACCAGTATTACTGCTGTCCTGTGGAATCAGAAAAAGAAGGCTGCTTCCATGCCTGTCTCAATGTCTGCTAGCACCCTGTGCAAGAACCTTCCTCACTTACCTACAATTTCATGCAATCACATTTCAAATTAATACTTTTATTACCTTATTTATTTATTTATTGGGGGGAGGGGGTTAATTACAAAATTATTTCATAAAAGAGAAAGAAATGCAAAAGACTAAACATATATTATTGAGATGCTGGTCCTGATTCACACTTAATAACATACCTAAATATATGCATGGAGTGTGCGTATCTTGGCGATTTATTGCAAACTGCACATGCGGTGTTCAGGTCTGTGCCTAATGAGATCCGTTAGAAGGGTCGTGCCACTACTCTGTAAGTAGAAAGCTAGGAAAAGTGGATGGAGGGGGGTGCAAAGTCCACATATACTTTAGCAACGTCCACACAAAGCTATGCACGGAGAGTTAAGGTAGCCCAATGGATGCTGAAGTCACTAAAGATCGGTAAGAATGAGGGCAGTGTCATAGGAGTTGTCTTGCTTATCTGTGAATCAGACCCATTATTACAATATTATAAAAAAAATATATAAAATCTGATTTATATGCCCTCATAAATCTGTCTTCATAATCATACTTCATATGCTACTCCATTAAATATACTCCATAAAACGGGGTTTACATTACCCCATTATTCCCCATTATACGGTTCTATATTCCCTCCATTTTATAGCTATTTATTTGTCCTTAATTATTCTCAAATTATCACATATCAGTGTTCTCCCCAGAAAATGTTATCAGCTGGGTGGTATTAAATAGTAGCTGGGTGGGGGCAGGGTGTTATTTGCAAAAATAATACTTGATAAGGCTACAAACATCCGTTAACACTGCGGAGCTCCTCGTGGCTGCTGCACTACTGGGAACTAAGCTTTTCAGGCATCAGAATCTGCCTTTCTTGTAACTATTTGTTCTGTTGGTTGTGATCTACTGGTGAAGGCAATGGGACAGGGCCAGTGCTGGGGTGTTCAACACCCCCCTGCAAACTATAAATTTGTGCCCTCCTGTTTAACAATTTAACATTTAACACCAGTAACCAACCTACATTACAGTATCCATGTGAGCATTATAAAATACTGAACACATTCTTGTAACAACAATAAAAGAGAGCAAATTCTAGTCTCTACTATACAATACAAACAGCTTCCTAGTCTCTGCTGTACAATTTCCACTGCATCCAATTGACTGCCATACAATACTAACCAGTGGTCGAAGTGTAAACTTAGAAGTGGTGGTATAGACATTTAGAAGTGGTGGTATAGACATTTAGAAGTGGCGGTATAAAAATATAGAAATAACAGAAGTGAATGGAGAGTTATAGCTTTTTTATTAAACCAATGGGAGAAGTGGCGGTATGTCATACCCCCGTATACCCCCTCACTTCCAGCCCTGATACTAACTTCATCCTAGTGGCCGCCATACAATCCACACTACATCCTAGAGACTGCAGAACAATACAGACTAGATCTTAGGGCCATTCCATGCAGACATTATCATAGTGACCCCAACCTATTTTTTTTAAAACCTCTCCTATAATGGCTTTACTCCTTTGTGTGTGAATGAAGCTGATGCGACCTTAGGTCATGCCAATGACACAATCACACTGAAGGAAGCTGCAGGTACTGTATGAGTCTCAGCGGACAGTGGTCGTCCTCTGATGAGATGTACAGACTTTCTGCTGCTTCTGATAGGCAACGGTGCAGCAGTGCCAGAAAGCCTTTACAGCCCAATGGAGGACAGCAGGGCCTTAAAGTTGGAGATCATAATCTGTGTGTTAGTCAAGTCTGGCCGGGTGGTAAGCTAAAATAGCCGGATGGAGCATCCGGCTAAAAGACCCTGGGGAGAACACTGCATATAATAGGGCTGTATATTATATAGAGCTCTTTCATGGGGTGGGATATATAACCCTAAAATGTGGGTGATGTGGAGGTCTATTATTTGGAACATTTGGTCACAATTAAGGAGGAATGAAGAGCTTTATTATGGGTCACACATTCATTTAGCCCCTTACTAAAGCTCTTTATTCTTACTTATTGAAGCTCAAATGATTCCCCCTATTTTATAGTTCTATTTCATATAGAGACCTATAATAACTATAGAGACTTATTATGGGGAAACATGAAGTACATTTGAGGAATAAAGAGCTTTACTTGGGACATACCGGTATATTCTATACATTATAATAAAGCTCTTTTTTACCCTTAGCTGTGCTCAAATTAGGGCCTTATTCTATGGTTTTTGTCTCATATAGAGCTTTTAATGGAGGGAATATAAAGGGCTTTTATGAGGGGATAATGTTAACACAATTAAGGAGGAATAAGGAGCTTATTATTAGGCATATAGTAATATTATCAGGGATAAGAGGAACACAATTAAGGGGGGTAGCTAAAAACCTTGCAATGGGGCAACACTTGGGTGTCCACAGGCAGACAATGAGGCTGTAAGTTTGGTAGACTTTGTTGGGTTGTACTTTGCTGTTTTGGTTGCGCTTTGTCCCAACCATTTTTGTGTTTCGCAAGATAAACAAAAGCACTGGCATGACAAGAACCCATCCCTTATTTTATAGTATTAGAAGTGGAATGGACAGGGATAGCCTTTGTAAGATTCCAAACCATGGGGCAAATTGGCACCACTGGCACACCATCACAAATGGTCACATAGATATTGGGGTAGATCCAGAACTACGTCCGTCTTACATAGACGGCCGTAATTCAATGAATTCAATGGTCTATTAGACCGCATATACGCAATCTATGTATTGAAATGATAGGCAGATTACGTACAAAAGCTACTACGCATGCGCAGTAGCTATTGTTCATTGAATGATGGCCGTCTATGGAAGACGGACGTAGTTCTGGATCCGGCCCATTGTTTGTCTACCAATTAATATTTGTTGGTGAACCAATGTACTGTACCTGTAGTATATTTGATTAATGTTTGTGGTAGTAAATAACAATGACACATTTGGCAATGTTAGATATTAGGAGGTTACAGGGGCAATGGGGTAGATCCAGAACTACGTGTGTGCGTACGTATATTAGCGGTGCGTATTTTCGTACACGTAAGTTCGCTACACTCCCCACGGCACACCCCTTGCACGGACGTATTTTGTCAAATTACGCGACCCAAACCCTACCTTAACTTTTCCTAACGTAACAGCATACGTCCGCTAACGGACTTACTGACTACTCGAACACACGCAGCTTAGCACGCCCATACTGTACACTTTAAATACCACCCCCCGCCTACTTAACGTAAAACGCACGTATTGTTCACTAACGTAAATTCGTCACGCCCACACGTAAGTATTTACGTGTGACATACGTGAATCACCCATACGTTCTAAAATACGCTACGTGAATGTGCGTATTTTCTGTGGTGCGCATGCGCAGTGCGTTCAAATCTGCGAATTTACGTCTCCGCCACATGTAAATTTGCGGAAATGCGTAGTTCTGGATCTGGCCCAATGCTCTTACAGGTACTTTTTAGAGGCAAAAAAAGTGAAAATTATCTCCAAACTCAAACCATTAGAAATGCAAAAGGTACAATTTCGTAAAATGTATTTAGTACACAAATAAATACTGGGTGTTGTTGCTTGCAGCACACACATGCTGCACAACTAAATTTATTTATTAGCAGGTTTTTATATAGTTCCATCAGATTACGTAGCGCTTTACAATTTTAACAGTCATTATAACAAACGTGGGGAGTAACAGACAGACTGGGTGGATAAGAGGTCCCTGTCTGCATGCTTACAGTTCATCATACAATGGACCAGGTTGTATGGTAAAAGTGCTCAGTGCTGTGTATGATTCAGTCACACAGCAGTGTTAGTAGCAGAGCTGAGACGATGTTTAGTATGGAAAGATAGTCTTCAGGTTTGTATTTATCATGAAAGGAAATTCAGATAGCAGAGTAGTAGTAAATAGAGTAGACAAATGTTAAGAAGTAGGTTGAGGAATCTGGTAAGCTTCTCTGAATACATGAGTTTAAGAGGAGCACTTGAAAGTTCGGAGATGAAAGGATAGTCTTAATAGGCGAGGAAGGTTATTCCAGAGGGTGGGTGAAGCCTGGGAGAAGTGCTGTTAGTTCTGAAGATCTTATAGAGCTAGCTGGGATGTATCTTGAGATGAGCGAGGATATGTATGCGGGTGCAGTCTTGTTAATGGCCTTGTAAGTTAGCAAAAAGATCTTGTATTTACACTGCAGACCCTAATATGAATGACGTTGTAAGCTATCAGCTGACACCACTGAGACGCTTCATGAATTGTTAGCATTTCCATGTATATTGGTTTGGTCTGGAAAAATAGGCGCATCCTTTGTTTGAAATTGACTTTAACCCTTTAATAAAATGAGTTTTATTGATGTCCCTACTTTTATAGGCATAGGACCTAATGAAGATTTGAATTGCATCCAAAAAAATTTGCAATACCGTGTGTCTGCTGAGTCAGACTGTTCTCATGAAGAAGTGGCCAGACCTGTATCAGTCACTAGATTACTGTCATGCATACATTAAGCGTATTTACCTTCACCTCTGCACATGTGGACAGCACAAGATATGGCTGTGCATAAATTTAAATACTGGCATGTAGTATAGTTCAATGTGTAATTTGGCTATCATGTTTCTTTTATACAACTTTTATAGGGTTTTGGGATTTAATTTGGATGCATTTAAAATTAACCCCTAACTCAATGTTCACTGCAGTTCAGGAATCAGGTATTTGAAGTGTCGTTTTATGATATAAACCTGTGTATTTAAAAACATTTTTTTGAAATAATTTAAAATACAAGTAGCTGGATTCAGAATTAAGATAGTCACCTGACTTACACACGCTACGTATTGTATTGTAATGCTTTCTCTATACACTATGGGGTAGATCCAGAACTACGTACGCAAGTGAATTTACGCTAACCACTAGCGTAAAAGCACCCATTAGTACTTACTGCGCATGCGCGCGGCAGATTACGCCACATAACTCAGAGCGTAAGGGCCAGTCACGTATCAGCATCATAACGATGTACAAAGGGGCCAGCCAGAAATACGACACCCGTAATTACGCTTCGGAGGCGGGGTGAGGCATGTAAATCGTACAGTATGGGCGTGCTTATGTGCGTAAGTAAGTGCAGCCATTAGGGCTGACAGCAGTTACGCTTTGAAAAGGTAAGGTAGGGTTTGGAAAGCGTAACACGGCTAAAGTACGTACAGCCGAGGGGAGTGCCCAGGGGAGTGCATAGAGAATACGCTAGGGTAAATACGCTATGCTAGGAAACGTAATGGAAACATAGCTCTGGATCTGGCCCTATATTGGTAAGTCAGCTGGGAATTACAGTAGTACTGCAAAAATCAGCATTCAGTACCAAAAACTCAGCATTGAAATGCAGCATTCTGTGTGGAATTAGACCTACGGGCAGGCGGCTGCACCACTCACCTAGCCTTCAAAAAAGCAAAATGCACAGATCAAGAGAGAGCCCCACAGAAAAAGCGTCACCTATATACTGCACACCATCAGATACAATTTTACTTTTAATAAATATCAATTAAAAGATGCTAGACGAATATGAAAGACATATTCCACAAAAATCATACATAGTATTCATGTGCTAAAATACATAAGTACAAAAAAATATATATAAAGAAACAACCAAGTATACAAAAACACAGATTCCACTCCGTATAGCTCCGTAATTCACCCCCACCCACCAGAGGTCTACAAGACATTAATTGCCTCCAAACGAAGTAGCAAAATTGGAAATCAAAGAAAACAAAAAACACCCTCACAGCAATGCTTCGCTCCATAAGGAGCCCTGAATGACCCTGTGCCAAAAAAAAAATGTGAACAGTCTTACCGAGATTAATAGAAGGCAGAGTGGAGGTGTGGAGATAGAGGAGGGAGTCTGGTTGTACTTGGAGCTGCCGATGCGCTTTTTGCATTAAGTTGTATCAAGGCATCAAGCATACAAGATGCACATGGTGGGTGGGCATGTTTTTGGTATGTGGGAGAATACCCACACAGACACAGGGAGAACATTCAAACTCCACACAGATAAAGCCTTGTCTAGGCATCAAACTCATGACATCAGCGCTGTGAGACAGAAGTGGTAATCACTGAGCCACCGTGTTTAAACTGCCTATCAGGGCCGGTGCGACCCGCTCCACAGGGGGGATGCAATGCATCCCGGCACCATGCTGGCGCTTATCCAGCATTGCTCTATGTAACAGCTGCAGCAGCTCATACAGGAACTTCCTGTATGAGAGCTGCCTGTATGCAGAAAGAGTGCCGGTAGAGGCAAGGGGCCTGATCCAGAGGTACGCCCGGCGTCACTAGGACGGCGGGCGTAAGCGTAAGATCGGCTTTTCAGCCGATCTGCGCTTGCGCCGGGCAGATGTTGCCCGGCGTTGCTACGGCAACGCCCGATTCTGGATCAGGCGTCCGTAGCAGCGCCGTAGGGACGCTGGAGGGGACGTCCCCTAGCGTCCCTACGTTCAGGTTAGTGTAGGTGGGCGGGGGGAGGTAGTTAAATGAGGGTAGGGCGGGCTAAGCGGCCATACGCTCCTGTGCGAGCGTATGGCCCCTTCCTTACGCCGGCTGATGTTAGGGTAGCCTTCAGTCGGTGTAAGGAAGGGGCCATACGCCCGCACAGGGGGAGTGTCGGGGTAAGTATACGCCGATACGCTGTGCTTTAGTAAGCACAGCGCATCGGCGTAGGTCTGGATCAGGCCCATCGTAATCACTGCGCAAGCAGTACAGCACAGAAATGTCATTTATTTTGTGAACTTGTATTTACATGGTTTGTGCAATGGTTTTTATTGGTTAATTTGCAGTTTATGCAATGGCTTGCTTGTATTGTGTTAGTGTAATGTGCCTGCATCGTAATCAATGCGCAATCACTATAGCACAGAAAATTATGTTTTTCAATATATAAGTGCATACTGACTGATTACAATGTGAGCAGGTCTGCAAGCAAAAACAAATTTAAATCTAAACCATTGTTGACAGCGTCAATGGGCCTGATCCAGACCTATGCCCGCTATCGCTAGGACGGCGGGTGTAAGCGTTAGATCGGATGAAAAGCCAATCTGTGCATGCGCCGGGCAAATGTTAGTCAGGGGCGCTACGGCAACGCCCGATCGTTGATCGGGCGTCCGTAGCAGCGCCATAGGGACGCTGGAGTGGACGTCCTCAGCGTCCCTACGTTCAGGTTAGTGTAGGGGGGCGGGGGGAGTTAGTTTAATGAGGATGGGTGGGCGGGCTAGGTGGCCATACGCTCCTGTGCGAGCGTATGGCCCAGCCGGCATAAGGAAGGGACCATACGCCCTCACAGGGGGAGAGTCGGGGAAAGTGAACACCGATACGCTGTGCTTTAGTAAGCACAGCGCATCGGCGTAGGTCTGGATCAGGCCCAT
>WWET01001750.1:122764-137688 GCA_011038615.1 Limnodynastes dumerilii | reverse complement strand
ATATATATATATATATATATATATATATATATATATATATGTTATATAACAATAGCAATACATGAGAATGCACTTGACACATTTTACAATGTTGTAGCATGTACCAACCAACCTAAGTCTTGTGAGCAGTCTTGTGAACCTCAGTTTGACTAAGAATGACTGGAAATTAATGTTATTCATATGTTATTCATATATATCATATAATAATGCTTTAGGAGCAAAAATACATAAAAATTACTTGATTTTAGCATTTTTTTAAAATTTAAAATAAAATACAGATCCAAAACCAAAAGCAAAACATTTCATATGTTTAGACAAAACCAAAACATGACGAAGATTTAGAACCAAAACCAAAACACGGGGGTCGGCACTTATCTCTAATATATATACAGGGCCGGCCCTAGCCAATTTGTTGCCCTAGGCGAGATTTTGGCTAATAGAAAATCAGCTTAGTGTTTATACAAATACTAAAGAAATAACAACACCAAGGTTTACTTTTTGTTTTATTGGCAAAGAAACACATATTAACCGCACAATATCATGACAGTATTAATATAAAGGAAATAGAGGAATATAATAGAACTATAGAATATGAATAAAATATTTGTGCAAACTTCAAACAGTTAAACAAAATAGCGCAAAACCCAATTGTACTTTAAATACAGCTCTGGTTATTTTTTACTAATCCTCTAGAAAGAAAATCAATACAAGTTTAAATCCAACCACTTCTCTGTTAAAACTGTATTTTATATATTAAAAGTACCAAGAGAACACAATAAATGCCTATATATATATATATATATATATGTGTGTATATATATATATATATATATATATATATATATATATAGGCAAACAGGTTTGGAAATATAAACATGTCAATTACACAGCAACACCATCATTATTTTATTAGTCATATAATGCAAAGAAAGTGATGTGAATGTGTGTGGGAAGGGGGTGGAGGAGGCATATTCAATTGACCATGCAGACAGAATCAGCGTCTAGCGTTCTTAAGTTTTAAGCTGCTTCCCTCTGTTGTTATGGCCCATTACATGCTGTGATCTGCATTCAAATACTCACCTTAGTCTCAAAATTACAGTACACATATCTCGGTGGGATAGTATTAAAACAGTATGAGTGCATATGATTGTGTGGAATTAGTCAGAATTATGACTAGAATAGTAAAAAATATAAAAAGGAAAATAAAAAAAAATCCAAAAAGTTCATATTTTAAATACAGATATATTTTGTCCCTAATTTAGTTTTTTTTTGTACTTGTTTTTTCAAACAAGCTTGTTTATTACAATTATTTTGTATTGGTTTAGCAAAAACATTTGGCACAAAACCCTCCTATTTAAAAGTCATTTGAAATAATCATTTGTGCCTTTTGTGCTATTATTTCATCCTTTCTTCCTGACTAGTAAGACCAGCTCCACCTGTAATTGCCACCCCTGTAGTAGAACCCAGTACTACTAGAGCATTAGGTCCTGGCATCATCCAAGTATCATTGGACCTGAATCACAGTTAAGAAGGAGATAAGAAGGAATGTATTGCAATTCTACGTGCCTAAGTTGCAAGGAAGCTCCCTTGACACGCCCTTGTTTTTATGGTTCTTAACCAACTTAGGAAGGCCATAAGCAGCCATATCTTCCTGTGCATATGTCTCTTCTTAAGTTGCTAAAGTATGCATGTACTTAGCAAACCACACCCTGTCTACCCCTTTTAAATGCCTCTCTGCACCCACTTTCTTAAGTTGCTTCTTAAAGAAGACTAACACGTCCCTATTTACTTATCTCGGCTTGAAGCCCGCTCATAAAGAATCCTCAGATCCTAATTCCAATGTAGATTGCATAATTAAAGGTACTACACATGCACAGTTTAAATACGCATTGAAATAGAAGCAGTTTCTTAACTGTGAATCAGGTCCTTTGAGCATATCTCGCTGCACAAGAGAGACTTTTTTTTATTGGTATGGGTCTCTAGGATGGGACTCTGTTGGTTCATTACACTGTATAGATCCTAACAGCTTGTAGATGCCCTTATGTACAACCCACCATTCCATACGTAGCCATCCACATGGGAAAATTTGAAGGTATGGCTCTGGATGTGGAACGCCCACACGTGTGAGGGGAGTACAGTGTAAGCTAACGTACGGAATTTGCTGCTAAGTCTGGATTTAGTCCAGAATCATAGGTGGTATAAAGAGTACCCCCTGTGGTCAGTCAGTAATGCTCACTCCTGTGCTGCAGCATGGTTCTTAATGACATTGGGGTAGATCCAGAACTACGTCCGTCTTCCATAGACGCACGTAATTCACTGAACAATAGCTACTGCGCATGCGTAGTAGCTATTGTACGTAATCTGCGTATCGTTTCGATACGTAGATTGCGTATATGCGGTCTAAAAGACGGCAATCACCTTTAGTTCTGTAGGACAGAGGGTTGGCCTGTATTACCCATTGGGATCTTCTGCCACCTATGAAGACATAGATATTTAATGTTCATATTTTCTGCTTCTAAAAACAAGCTTTTTTTAAAAACATTAATGTCGCTAAACTGTTTGCCAAGTACTATAATGTTACTACTGATTACCAGCTAAGTGTCAACTTTAACATACAATGAATGTAAAAGAAAGACAAATGAGAGTAATTACCAGGAATAAGGTCTTATCTCTGATATAACAGGTTGAGGACGGATGGGGATACATAAAGATACAAGATGGAAACTGACAACTGGATGGGGAGCGGAAATACAGTCAAGAAGACAAATTGCTAGAGTAGATGTATAGAGGGTGGCTAAACTGTGAACAGAGACATTAAGAGTACACGAAAACAAGATCCTTGGTAGAATTCTATAATAAATACTCTAACTAAGTGCAGTTTTTAGTTACTGTGAAAAGAAAATACAAAATGTGCTTAATCTATTTCGTGCTAAAAGCATTTGCTTTGATTTTAATATTTTTTGTTATGATATTTATCTATTTTAAAATGAAACTTGTTTTATCTGTGTTTATCTTATACAAAGGAAATGATTGTGATAGGCTACAGTCTGTATGATTTAGTAATAAAGGGGGGTGATTCAGAGATGCGACTGCGAAAAGCTCGCAAATATACGCAACTAAGTTCAGATCTTACCAGGTTACAGCCCACTGCATAAACAGTCACTCCCCTTGCAAACAGCGGCGGCTCTTAAAGTTAGACCACCATTGAGCAACCCTAACTCTGCGCTGTCATTTGAGATCTTAAGGGAAGTAGTTGCGGTTATTTGAGATCCTAAGTGTCTGCCCGCGCCCACTTTCCCTCATCTCCCTGCCTCCCCCCGCCCATTTCCATGCAAATCCTTCAGATCTTAAACTTCCGCAGCACTTAAGATCTTAAGTGCTTGCGATCGATTCACAGGTCCGCGCTTAGCGAATTTAAGATCCTAACCTCTACGTAGACGGCGTTACACAATTACTACGCATGCGCATTGATGCAAATTTTCTAAGATCCTAAATATACACCTAAGTAGTGATAAAATCGCATCTCTAAAATCAGGCCCAATGTGATTGCTAATAATATTTACTTTTCTGTCATGCTGTAATTTATTAGATACCATGGTCTCCATTTACAAAGAAACCATCTGATAACCATCTTAGCCAGGCTCACCTTACAATATCTGGCACCATATTTACAAAATCTTACCTCTTCGCTGAGATCCTACTAAGTCCCGACGCATGCAGAGTATGTGCCTTTTGGAACTTGTAAAATATTCAGTCCTGAAAGGCAAAAACACTGCGCATGCATTGAGATTACGAGACAGACACGCACCCGGTCAGGTAAGATTTAACACACTTTCTTTGTTTTGTTTTGTTTTTGTTTAATTTAATAAATGTATTTATTCTTTAATTATGAATTTAAAAAAAATTATATACACATTTAATTTATTTATTTTTTGTACTTTTCAGCTTTTAAATGTATTCCAGCGGTCTCCCGATATATAGCCCCCTTTTTAACAGCTATTAGGGGGAGGAAAGGGGGGTGTATGGGGACACTGATGGAATTATTTCACTTACGTCATCTTCAGATGGTGTTAGTTAACATATTGGTGTGGATTAATAAAACCATGCCAATACTTAGTAAATACAGTGATCAGCCGGCCATAATTAATTAGAGCGAGCCGGCGATTGTTATTGTTAATGCTATTGTGATATATGATAGCATTGTAAATAAAGAAAACTTCAATTTCATATGTTAAAGCCTGTTTCACATGAAAACTAGCTTTATCATATGAAATCGAAGTTGGTAAATAGAGTCCCATATCCTTCCAGTAATATTGGGTTAAACTAACTTGCCCCATGTTCATGTTAGAGCACCTCCTGTAGGCGAGTCCCTAACTTGTGTTGCAATCTGTGTGCTCAGAATATCTGCGGTAAGACAATTCCTCCATTTAAAAAGTATGCAGCAGCCATCTTTAAATAGAAGTGTGGCACGTGTTCTCTTGTTACTAATTATTAGTTTACTTTGTGAGCCTGATACCTCCCCAATATGGCTCCACAGCCTTTGTTTTTATATACGCTTATTGCAACACAGATAGGGACTCACCTACAGAAGTTTCCTTGATGATGGGCAGGTCACCTTAACCCAATATAACTATATTGTGATCTAAACCTCCTATTTATGTATGTGCTGATACATTGTGTTATGTATTGGCTGGTATGGAGTGCCAGATCTGTTTTTGTTCCTTGTATTGACAGAGTGGTCCTAGCAGCATCTTTCCTGTTTATATATACAACTTGTGTTTGCTTTTTACTAATTATAGTTACCAACCCACTACATCTACTGACTTTTGGTGGTGCCTGCTCGGTTACCTTTCTGTGGTGTACAGCTTCTCCACATCCACTGTGACAGACATCCTGACATTCCTCTACACTCTACTGAAGCTTTTCTTATTATTATTATTTTTATTAGGAGAGGGGGAAGGAAGTGGACTACTGGTGTAAGCGGAGGGGAGGGGGAAGGAAGTGGGCTGCTGGTGTGAGCGGAGGAGAGGGGGAAGGAAGTGGACTACTGGTGTGAGCGGAGGAGAGGGGAAAGGAAGTGGACTACTGGTGTGAGTGGAGGAGGGGGGAAGGAAGTGGGCTGCTGGTGTGAACGGAGGAGGGGGGAAGAAAGTGGGCTGCTGGTGTGAGTGAAGGAGAGCTTCAGAGAATACACCTGGGGGTATATTTACAAAGCGCAAATTTTGGCTGCAAATTCAATTCACTGCGTCTCACCACGAATTTCAGGCGATTTTCAATGTGAATTAACCATATTCACTAAATTTTGGAAACTCACGAGAGTTGCAGTGAATTATGTACCCATTAATCGTGGTGAATTGAAATTCACAGGTGCTGTGAGTTCCTAAGAGCTAGTGTTAAATATAGGATTTCCTGTTTGCCTTGTAACTCACGTGAATTGAGGCTAAATCGCCATGATTTAACATACTCTCGAGAGATGTGTGAGTGTGTAGTTTATAAAAACTAAAACTATTTCAAACCTGTTTATTACAGCATTATGTAAGTATTAACCTTTATGATTACCAAATTTAATGCTTGTATATTGTGTTGTTGTTTCATTAGACAAGCATATTGTGTGTTCTGTCCCTCAGTAAATGTGATATATAAGCAAGGCCTACATGTTACACAGTCCTGACCACACATGTTCACCTGCTAGCATCATTGCAAGTCACACAAGTCAAAGATTTGCATGAAAGTTTTTATTGTTTGTATAGAGTACATGGTTTAGTTAAATAGGAAAAAAAATTCAAAAGAACTTTGTTTGAAATGAATGCAAGTCAGAGAGTAATTCAAGGTTTTTGTTTGGGATGTAGCATGTCAAACCCAGGCCCCTCACAGGATCCTGCATCTGTGTCTGATGCTGCTGTTCCGCCTGCAAGGACCAAAAGTAGCCGGAATGTGAGGTTTTCGCATGCTGAGAACAGTGCCCTGGTAGAGTCTGTGGTTCCTAACTACAATAAGCTACTGGGTCAGGATGCAGCAAACACTTTATTTGTCCGGAAACGTGTTTTGGCAACAAGCGGTGGATGCGGTCAACGCAGTGGGGCCCTACAAGAGATCGGAACAAAATGTTAGGAGTCGGTTTTCAGACATCAAAATACAAGTTAAAAATAAAATGGCTTTAGAAAACCAGGCAGTTCGTAAACTGGGGGTGGACCACGAAAATCAATTTTGTGTCACCCCTATGAGGGTGTCAACGTACAGGATATGGATGCTCCAGAAGGCACTGGTAATAACATTAATCCTAATAATTTTACTTATTCTGAAATTGATCATTTATAATGTACCTTTATTTAGTTGCAGGTCCTTCACATCAGGAGGAAAGTTCCAATGACACAATGGAGCAGGCCCTGTTGTCCACATCTCACGATTTGGATCAAGGTTAGTGTAGGCCAAGTGGCAGATTTTCCTTACCTTTTGATTGCGGATGATGACTGTCAATCATATTCCTAAAAAAAAATAAGTTTAAAACATATTTATTTTCAAAAAGTAAAAAAATTATTAAACTATAATAATTGTATTCTCAATTAAGGTTACTAAAGTTACTAAATTTAATTTACATTACTACAAAAATTACTAAATTTTTTTTAGTTTTTAAAAAGCTTAAAAAAAAACATTTAAACAACAACACATTACTTACCATTATTTTTTTCTAACAGGTTCCATGGAAGCGGCGTCCATCGAGCAACACCTGGATGTGTAACCTGAGGAGACAGATCCAAACATAAGTGATTTCTACCTTGATCTTGAGCCTGTATTTTCCCAAACACACCCACAATCACCACCATCACTGCAACACACCCACAACCACCCCCATCACCGCCACCACCAGCAACATCACCGCCACCACCAGCAACATCACCACAAGAGGATGCTGCCTCAGCCTGCTACCTCAAGAAACCAACACCAAATGCTGGGTGATATTGGCGCAACTATGGTCCCAACCGTCTCCAACAATTCTATGCAGACAACATTACGTTGTATACCTGCTTCAGTGTGAAAGGGGATCACTGTAAATCAATGACACAAGTATGGAGACGACTCCTGTCACCACAGCCTCAAGTACCCCAATATGCCGTGGAAGGGGTGGCCTAGGCCGCCAACACCCCGCCACACCAACAAGACATTCCTTGAGGGAAAAAAATGAATATATTACAATATATTGTTGGTAATGTATGTGTACAAATGAATAATGTGCCTTTATTTAGTACAAAAACGTATTTTGTTGTTCTGTCTTGATTAAAAAGTAATCAAGGATGTTTTTCCACCATTATTATTATAAGTAACATATTATTAGATAATAACATTTTTATAAAACATATACTGGTACGGGAATACACTAAATTAGTTTTATATTGCTTAGAATACACCTTTATACACCATATATAAACATCTACCATTTTCCTATGTACTTACATGAAAAGGTATTCAGAATTACACTTTCCCTATTCTGCCTCCCCCCACAGGAGAAAACACATCTCCCGATGGTAAAGGGGCATCTTGCTGGATGTCTTCAACCGCAATAATGTCGGGGGCTTGTTGGTTAAGGGTGACATTATACAGGAGACAACATACAAGCACAATCTCTGCAACATTTGCAGGAGAATAAAGCAGCACGCCACCAGATTTATCAAGGCACCTAAACCTAGATTTTAACAGCCAAAAGGTGCGTACTATCACTCCTCCAGTAGCAATGTGGGCCGCATTATAATTGTGTTGCCCAGGAGTTTGGATTCAGTAGTGGGGTTAACAGCCAGGATCGACACCCATATCCTGAGTCCCCTATTAAAAACATAATAAGTGCACGTTTAAATACAAATTTAGACATAAAGAAAACTAAAAAACAACACTCATCCAGCAGCCAGCCCTCAGGCATTAGACCAAGTTCAAATTTAGTATACAAGGATGACTGCCTCAGGATAAAGGAGTCATGGCATGACCCAGGGTAACCTGCAAACACACTCACAATTTTCATGTTAGCATCACAGATTACCTGAACGTTGAGGGAATAATAATAATGCCTGTTCATATAAATAGGAGCTCTGCTTAGGTGCTCTCAGCGGTATGTGAGTGCAATTTGTAGCACCCAGGACATTGGGGAATCCTGAGATACTATAGAATGCCAGCTTCTGAGCCATTGTGACTCCTGGCTAAGGAAGCTGATATATGTCGGCACAAGCTTTTTAAGTACACTTAACACTTGAGATAAGTGACGGGAAATATTTGGCTGTGACAGCCCAACCACTCTCCCAGTGACAGGCTGGAAGGAGCCAGTAGCAAGAAAGTGGAGGACAGCCATAAATGTTTGCATCCCAGATAATGCATGACACCTAGCTGTTGGTGGGTCCAAATCCCTTCTCACCTGCTCATAGATGCTCAGGAGGTTAGCTCGGTTCAGCCTAAAGAGCTGCACAACCTCCTGGTCAGACAGGGAGTCCAGGTCCATGCGCACATGAAACACACGAGGATGGCGTATGATGCGCCGTGTGCGCAGAACCTGGGGCTGGTGATGGTCACTCTCCTCTTCACTCCTATGTGTAACTGCCATAAGGGCAGCCACACCAGCATTCAGCAGAGCACTTTGCACAAGTTCAAAACCTCCCTCCGTCATGAATGTGAAAAACAACACATCTGATTCTGATTAAGGTCTGCCTTACATGGTGATTTTGACCTAATTCGCAGGGAGCCAAGAGCGATTTGCAAAACGGCGATTTGATGGCGATTTCACTGTGAGTTTGAGAAATCGACCTTTGTGAATACAGTGAGTTGTATGTCTAACATTGGAAAAATCACAGTGGCGATTTTACGGACGGCGAATTTCCAGCTGCCCAAACTCACGTGAGTTTACCTTTAGTGAATTCAGTGATTTTATATTCACTGCAAATTCACACGACTTACGGTGATTTTTCCCAATCCGCGCTTTGTAAATATACCCCCTGGTGTGGTAAGGACTTGTGTCAAATTTACCTTGTGCCCTGTGTCTAGTCAGTAAATCTGAGGTGCTTTGGGTCTGTCTCGGTAGACTAGGAATTTTATTGACCTAATACTCTGCTGTTGCCACCTGTGCCAATTATTCTACTTACTTATTTACTATGTACTACTGCATATATTCAGCCATTTAAATCTGCATATGTTATTTGATACCCTACCCTCCATGCCTGTTGTATTGATTAATTTATTGATTCTATTATTCTGTCACTTTAAACCAGCATGTCTTGAATTTCTGATATACACCTAACACAAAGGAGCTCTCAATGCAAGTGAAAGAAGCCATCCTTAACCTGCAAAAGGCTTGGTCATTCATGGAAAACAGTTGTGGACGATTGAAGGATCATGGTAAAGAAACATTTCTTCATAGCATTTAATCAGCCACTCTCCAGGAAGAAGACATATCATGCTACAAGTCTACCATAAAGCAGCCGGATTAATTCTGAAGTGCATAAGGTTATACTGTCGCTCAGATTCAGCCAAGATGATTGGACGGGGCTTCACAGTACATATGGACAATGACCCAAATCATGCTGCACATAGGAGTTTTTGAAGGCAATGAAGTGGAATATTCTAGCAACGGCTGAGTCAATTACCTGATCTAAACCAATCGAGCAATCATTTCCCTTGCTGAAGATAAAAGTAAAGACAGAAAGACGTACAAACAAGCAGCATTTGAAGACAGCTGCAGTCAAGGCCTAGAAAAGCATCACACAGGAGGAAACCCAGCATTTATGGCAGCACGGTGGCTCAGTGAGTAGCACTTGTGTGTCAAAGGGCTGTGGCCATGAGTTAAATTCCTGAACTAGGCCTTATCTGTGTAGAGTGTTTATGTTCTCCCCGTGTCTGCGTGGGTTTCCTCCGGGTGCTCCATTTTCTTCCACACTCCAAAAACATGCTGGGAGGTTAATTAGCTGCTGAATAAATTAACCCTAGTCTGTGTTAGTGACCTTAGACTGTAGCTCCAATGGGTTAGTGACTGATGTGAGAATGTGAAATATTCTCTGTAAAGCGCTATATAAAAACCTGTTAATAAAATAAATTTAGAGATGTCCTTGGGTTCCAGACATTGCTGCAAAGGATTCGCAAACAAAGCAATAAAAATTATCATTTTATTTATGTTGATTTGTCCAATTACATTTGAAAATACATCTGAAAATAGGGGACTGTGTTTAAAAATGGTTACAATTCCTAAACAAACCCTTTAAATAAAATGTAATTAAATTCTGATCTACTAAATCTGCATTGTTTACTTTTGTAATCCATTGTGATGGCCAAAAAGGGGAAAAATTGTGACTGTTCAAATATATATATAGACCTAACTGTATGTAACTATGGTATGACAGACTCAGAGGGGTGTATAGCTTTAGCATGACGGTGTTAGACAGATATGTAATTATAGTATGAAAGACGCATAGCCTACTGTGATAAGAGAAGCAAGATATATAACCACACGTGGACACCGAGATATATCTAACCATAGATTAGCATGACTTGTAGAATGGGTCACTGATAATTGTGCAGTCCTGTAACGCTGAGTTTGAAGGTGACAACTGTCAAGATAATGTAATACAATGTTCAAACATAAGTATTTGTTCCGGGTGACTGAAGAAGTTATCCGTAAAAGATATTGATCTGGTCAAAAGGAGATGTAAAAGGCTGACCTCCTAATATGTAAACTTGATCAAAGAGTATAGATTAATCAATCGGAAAGCTGGATAGGCAACAAATTAAGTCATGCACTAATAACCAGTGGGAATGTCGCATTAAATGATTTGTATTTTTACATTTAGTACATGTTATTTCACAGATGTGTTTATTTAGGTGTTTTGATTTTACTGATTTATACTCTTATAATGTGTAAACATTAACTTCCAGTAATAATGAAGCCATTTTTCTGCCAACCCTTTCATAAATGGCTTGCAGCATTTTAAGCCCTGGGTAGCTTTGTCGCTCTGTTATAAATACATTGGTTTACCCACAAATTAGATTACTTTTGTTGTATATTTTATGATATCTAGATCATAATTGTACATATAATAACAAGTTCCATGTACATGTAAATACACTTACCAAGACCCAGCAGGCATGGCCCGGGTAATGGTGCCCTTGCTCCCTGCATGCCATCACGACCCATATGCAAATTAGCCATGTGGGAGCGCGGCCCACATTCTTCCCTGGCAGGAGTGAGCTCCCCTCATTGCTGCATATGGTGTCCTGGCCGGTTGCATTCTCCGGCCAGAAAATGTGATTTGCGAAAAAGGGACATCCGAAAGTTCCTTTTCGGATGTCCTTTTTTTTGAATACTTATCATATTCTACTTTTTTTTTCAGAATGGGTGAGTATGCCATCCAGCATACTTCACCCATTCACCTTCGGAAAAGAGATATTACTCCGCCGCCGCTATCGCCGGACCAAGGGACAGGTGAGTAAACTCTCTGTGTGGGGTAGGGAGGGTTAGGGTCAGGATGCTGGAGATGAAGGGTTAGGGTCAGGATGCGGGAGATGAAGGGTTAGGGTCCGGCTGCAGGAGATGGTGGGGTAGGGTCAGGGTGAGGGGTAGGGTTAAGTNTGAGGGGTAAGTAAGGGAGGGTGAGGGTCAGGCTGCCAGGAAGGTAGGGTTAGGGTTAGGGTAGTGAGAGGGGAGGGTTAGGGTCAGAATTAGGGAAAGGAGTGAGGGGACTATTTTTACTAACTTTTCGGAGCACCGTGGATCGATTGCAGTGCCTCCTCGAGGCATATGTACAAATCCGGCACATGGGCCCCCCTCACTTCTTAAAATGCCCAGTCTTGCCAAAAGAGGTATGTGATTATCTGTGTCTTACCAACAGAAGTATGTGATGGCCTGCTTCTTGCCAGTAGAAGCATGTGATGGTCTACGTTATGTCAGTAGATGTATGTGATGGTCTGCGTTATGTCAGTAGATGTATGTGATGGTCTGCTTCTTCATGCAGCTATTGAGTATAGTAGATTCTGGGTGTTGTAATCCACTATTTATACTGCTAATGCAAAACAGTCCATAAAACACAGTTAAAATGCAAAACTTATACTATATTGTTCATAAAGCAGGTCCAGGTGGCTAAATTTTAATACATTTCCAGTGTCTATTTACTGAGTTTCATATTATCCATATACTTAGATTTCAGTATGTTTAAATGTTTTTCTGCATGAATTTCAATGTTTTTGTAATCCGTATAAATATATATAATTCTTACACTTAGGTGTGAATATGGGCCCTGGTAATGATGCTCTGTCCTTACAGTCTGCCTGTCAGAACCCTGCACTGCATTGAGAATATCACAGTGCAAAAGAGGGGTTTTCAGTACACACTGGTTAATATGGCAGAGCATAAGCATTGTCTACTGCTGTCAAAGTGTAACCATGGTACACTTTGGCTGTACTGTGCACACGCAGGCCATTGGTTATGCCCCTGCTAACAATACCCTAACACCAGTGACATCATTGAGTAACGAGTCTCTCTGCCTTAATTATTCGACTAGTCCTACTGACTTTAAAAGCTGTATGCTCATAAATATTGGATAAGCCCACTAATTACCTGCCTTCATTATGTATAGGCGACAGGTAAATAGTATTAATAATTCTCCTTCTCTGTTTTCCTTTTTGTAATATGTAGCAATTACCTCTGGGCTACAAGTTGTCATCAGGCTAAAAGCCACAAAGCCACTGCCAGGGCACATTATCTGTCAGCATCTGAATAACTTCATTGTTACTTCCTACTGGCGTCAGAGAGTCTTTCCAGCTGCCTGGATTGTGAAAATATTATACTGAGTCTTTGAATAATGCACAGTTTACATTTGACGTTGGTAAAATTCTGTTTAGCTGGCAATGTCTGTGTGATCGCTTTATAGCAGCTGCATGTAAATCATTACACCAGGATGTGTAATATGGCTGGGGGAGATTCTGCAGGCATGTACTGTATTATTCTATACACTATGACATTTTTTTTTTACATCTTTATTACTTATGAATGTATAATGAGAATAGCAAATACACTACAGGCGTTTTACAGTTGGTTTTTAGGTTGATTATTTTTTTTATGTCTGTGTATATGATTACATTTATGTAAAATGTATCATATGTATTATTATTATTATTATTATTATTATTATTATTAGACATCTAGGATTCATGAAATCTGACCGTTTTACAGTTGGTTTTTAGGTTGATTATTTTTTTTTTATGTCTGTGTAGATGATTAAATTTATGTAAAATTTATCATATGTATTATTATTATTATTATTATTAGACATCTAGGATACGTGAAATCTGACCATGTAAGCTTGCTAACTATTTGTTTCACTTACAGTTAGGAATAAAGGGCTGGATCCAGATTTAAGTTAAGTGCTTGAAATGAGTTACTCCTGGGTTAAACCATGTAGATTGCAGGGGAAGTCATATTCCATCTGTTGCAAACAGTGTTAGAGTTCGGAGGTGATGTTTCCTATCCCAAGTCTAAATAAAAGTTTGATAGTAAAGCTGGTCAGTATCTGTGTGCAGTAAGCAATTCAAAGATATATCCCTGCATGCAAAGAATACAATTAACTTGACTCACCCTGCAATCAACATGGTTTAGCCCAGGAGTAACTAATTTCAAGCACTTACTTCAGTCTGGATCCATCCCAAAGTGTACAATTGTTACTGGACAAACCATAATGTAAAGCAGCAGGTGCAAATTCATTCAGGGAAAAGGCTGTCTGCTTTTCTACATACATTGTGGACTGGTGCTAGATGATATTCTAGGGCTGATCCAGAGGGTGAGTACACACATGATGGTATGCAAATTATCCATGTGGGAGGCCCTCATTCTCCCCCAGAAGGGAGTATGCTCCCCTCTTACCCAATCAGAGTGGTAAGCAGGAGGGCTGCTGGCCAATCACTGTTCAGCAGCCTCCTTAGCTTTATGTTTAATCTATAAAATTTAGTTGAGCTAAGAAACTTCCCCTCTCATCACTTTTAATTCTGCTTTCACAATTTAAATTTGCCTCCTCTCGCTGTTCAACATAGTATATCTCAAAAAAACCTAAAAAAAAATGTGTAATTACAGCTCTGGTTCAGCCCCTCGATATTGAAACTTTACTATTTTTATATACAGTATATATACTTAAAGGATGGAAAATAATGTTGTTTTACTAACACATTGAACATTAAAAAATGATACACACAGTACATAAAATCAGCAATAGCAAAAAATCACGACTCCTTAGTATATTAAACAGTCCTACAGAGGAAAATATAATGTTCCACTACGGCTCAATTACAGAAGATATCTGAAATTAGCATGACATCCAATACTTTTTATGCACAGTGTTCTGGTCGTAATTATTTTTTAGCAGGGTTCTCCACAGAAAAAAGCAAATAGATGAAGTACTTAGCAACACTGCCATTAACCAGTAACTGTACCATTCTAAAATAAAATGCAGAAACATTACACACATTAAACGTTACACACATTTGCAACTATGATATGTCAGCAGCCACTTTCTACTTATGGTGGTTCTCACTCTAACAGTAAGAGTCCCTATATTGGGTCATATATCTTGTGTTTTTTAATTAAGAGCTAACTTACCTTGGAGTGTACCCTTAAAGCCTCCAAAATAGCTGCTGTGGACAAGCACCCCCTCTCAGCTGCTGCTCCCAGACATGAATACACAAAATGGTGGTTGCTCAGATCTATGTATAGGTCATTGCTGCAAATGTTAGCATTTGTCTTCTGAAGTTACCGTATTTCCCCATTTATAAGGTCTAAAAACCAGGTGCGTCTTATACAGGGGATGTAAGACTGAACTTACCTTTTCAGTCCCTCCAGCGGTCCCTCCGGCAGTTTCAGGCTCTCTCACCCGCAGCTCTGACTCCGGCTGACTCCCTGGCGGTGCGCGCTT
>WWET01001750.1:103770-122648 GCA_011038615.1 Limnodynastes dumerilii | reverse complement strand
ATTTCATCCATTGAGGTCTATGGAGATGACCAATTTCATGGAGGCCAAGATGTAATGAAAGAATCTTGTTAATCAGCTGCAGCGTCACTTTTAGCTTTTCTATAAAGATAGTAATGAAAGTATTCACTGACAATTTAATAATCAATAAATACTGACATTTTTATTGTAAAATAGTTTTGCTGGCAGTGCTAGATACACCTATGGGTGGAGCTATTCACAGGACACACCTCTTTGGTGCTACAGGACACACCCCTTTGGTGCAGCACCTTGAATAGTAGTCTTACAATCTCCCTGATGTTCATTTGCAAAAGTAGGCAACCATGTGTATAGGTCATTGCTGCAAATGTTAGCATTTGTCTTCTGAAGTTATATTAATCCCAATATTGGATGCTGTCCTTGTCCAGTTTGCAAATTTCTATAGATAAAAAATAGATAAAAATAAGGATTCTTGGGACGATTTTCTATGCCAATATTGAGGAGCTTTGTGTTTACACTGCAGTTTAGTGCTGAGATGGCGCACAGCCCTTCTGACTGTTTTAAATTGTCCCTCAGTACAATTGTAATTCTTAGTTGCTTTGCTCCTAACTGTAAGGGGTATATTTACATATATTTACATGTATTTACATATACAGTACGTATAGTCTTGCTGATGATTCTCCAGGATGGAAGTTTGAAATGTACGAACACTTACCCTCAACACTGTTCAGAATTATCTTCTTCTTGGTCCTTGCAATGCAAAACAGCTTCTGACTTCTCTTATTCTGCACAGAAGACTGAAGCTGCAAAGAGGATCACTTAGAAGCAGGGGCGTCACAGCATTTTTTGTTGGGGGTGGGGGGATTTAGGCCTGCCCTTGGCAACCCCCTCTTCACTTGGTGTGCTCCTTTTCCCTCCCAATTGCAAACTTACCCTGCTGAAGAGGTGTTGTGCTGAAGGCGGAAGGAGTGCGCCTATTGTTCCTATTTGGTTCACTATGTTGTGAGCTCTTTGGCCCGTATTCAGAGTACCGGACGTATAACATATATACTAGAGAATGTCAGCTAGAATCTGATTGGTTGCTATGGGTAGCATTTCCACTTAGGGCCAGATTTTCTAAGGTGCGGGTTTGGGAAAGTGGAGATGTTGCAACCAATCAAATTCTAGCTGACATTCTCTAGTATGTAATAGAAAAGTGAGAGCTAGAATCTGATTGGTTGCTATGGGCAAGATCACCAGTTTTCCAAACACACAGCTTAGTAAATCTGGCCCTTACTGTTTGTTAAGTGGAGGTGACTGGTATTACGGGATCACACAAATTACACATGGGATGTTTAATTAAAAAAATGATACATTTTTGCTTTGCTTAAAGCTTAGTTTCAGTGTATTTGCATTGTGGCTGAAGCTCTCGCACAAATCATAACCTCCCCTTCTAATATATAATACAGTGTAATACCCTGAACTTGTGCAATGTATATGGCCGTGGAGCTGCATTGTTCTTGGCTGTACTGTGCTTGTACGCTTCATGCTGTACTTACATACAGTACAATTGCATGCACCTTAGGATCACATGTAGCCTGTAGACTTGCTCTCAGATGTACGGGACACCCAATTTCTGCCAATTTTTTTGTCACATCTGGATCAGCTCCAAAGAATCCAAAATCAGAAAAACAACAACCTTAACAATGGATTTTTGATGTTCAAAGACTAAATTTTGCAAAGTTCTTTATTCATTTCTGTTTGCATCTATGCACCAGGTGGTAACACTATTTATAGGAAGAATAGGCCACCAATGTGTTTAAATAAGAAACTATTGGAGGTAATAAGAGAAACAGTGCTTTAAAATTGTAAAAGCAACAAGGAACTGAAAATCCATTATGGAAATAAGGAAAATACTGAGACTTAGAAGGAACACGTACAAGGGAAAGCAAGGTCTGACTGTGAAAGAGGGCTAGTGTAATCCCAAAACATTTTCAAGTATATAAGAAGCAAGAAAAATGTCATTTAATTTTCGGCCATTAAATAGTAAAATAGACAGATTGTTGTAGAAGTTAGTAAGAAAACTGGTGTTTCTTGATTATATTTATAACAATGAAAAATAAAATAGGTTATATATTTAGAGCCTTTGGGCCAGATCCTAAGCTAAGTACATTAGCGTACGAGGTATGTCTATTAAATAACAAGACTGATTAAATAACTCACTTTTATTTATTGGTATTACAAATGTAATGCTTGTCCCCTTCAATATACTCCCCTGCACTTATACATTGCTGTGGTCTTGTTTTCCACTGGTCGAAGGCATGGAGCAAATCAATTTCTGTCAGTTGCTTCAACATAAGACACAAATATTTAGCGCCTCTCTTGGGTTCGATAGGGTTTGGGGAATCCGACCCTTTTACCTGGTACCTCAGCGGCTGCATCCGAGTGGTATGTTATGTGGGAAGCGCCTTTGCCTCAAATTATCTATTTCAGTTGTTTCAACATATCTGCCATTTTCTTTTTTACAGCATCAACAGACTCAAAATGTGTCCCTTTAAGCACTGATTCAACTTTTGGGAAAAGATAAAAGTCACAATATGCTAAATTGGGCAAATACGGAGGATGTTCAAGTGTAGTAATGTGATTGTTGGTCACAGAAAGTGCTTTGTGAGCAGGCGCATTGTCCTGGTGGTCACAGAAAGGGCTTTGTGAGCAGGCGCATTGTCCTGGTGAAGAATGAAACAATTTTTCCACAGTTGCGGCCGTTTCTTTCTGACTCTTTCTCTCAGCTTTTTCAAAACTTCCTTATAATTATGCTGGTTACTGTTGTGCCTTCTGGAACCGAATCTGCTACATGTTCAAGGTCACTACGTATGCAGTTATAACCGGTTCTGACTGCTTTATTTACTAGGTGGAATCACGGTCTCGTTATTTTATAGACATACCTCGTATTTACGCTAGCCGATGACGTCAAATCAACTATACGTATTTACTGTGCATGCGAGTGGCACATGTTTCGCCACAGAACCCCTAACATACGTACCATCAGCGGAAATATGAACGAAGGGGCTGGGGCATCAATAAGACACCCGTAATTACACTTTGGAGGCAGAGGGAGAAATTTAAATTGGACAGTATGGGCTGGGTTTGGCCGCCACGAATGTAAACCCATTACGTACGACAGTACTTATGCTATATAAAGTTAAGGTAGGGTTTGGGAAGCGTAAAACAGCTCCAAGTACGTACCTAGCCCATAGGTCTGGATTTACCCCTTTGTGTTTGAACTAGAGTATGCGTTACAGTGGTTTTTTTTGTGTACTTTTGCTCATGCCCACAATAGAAACGCCCACACGTGCTGCTATTCGCAATATTGCGCAGCATACAGCTGGATATCAAAAATTTAGCTCAATCCAGACCCAAAAGTTAGTGAAAATAGGCACAAAGGACTGGATTCAGACCCCTGCGCTTTCCGTACATGCGGGGGTGGGGAGGGGTGTAACTATGCACGTAAGAGGAAAGTGAAATCCCCGTCACTCCCCTCTAACGTTCAGCGTTATAGACACTTCTAAGTTGACTGCACAGATCTGTGTCCGTACGAACGCAAGTTTGTGCAGATCTACTATTCGCCGTCCCCTATGTCTTATTAGCACGTCTTATGTCTTAAACCCCGTCTTCTCTTGAAGATCCATTGGCTAACATGTGGCGTGAGCATGCGCACATTTTGTATGCAAGGGGACTTACGCAAGGGACTTACATAACTGGTACGTAGATTGCATAAATGACCTACTACACAAGCATAGCAGGTCATTTCTCAAATCTCCGCACCTAAGAAGCAGAAGCTTCTGAATGAGTTCCACCATTTGAACAAATGACTTCTCACTTCTGCTACATTGAAGAATGTTTGCTCAATGACGGCCGCACTGTAGGTATAGAAATGTTTATTATGCTTAGAGCTGAAAGCCCATTTAAATTAGGGAAAGCATGTTACTTTCATATTTTATTTGACTTGTTTTTATTTGATAGATTTAATTTTATTTTTGTACATTTGCATTGTCAATAAACAAAAAATACTGGACAATGAATAATCAACATTTTTATTATACATAACAGTGGAAAAGTCCTGCACTTATGCACTGATTGGGGAAGAAATTGTAATTTAATTATACTTAACTATTATAAGACTTTACACAAAACACGGGATACATGGCTATCATTAGCAGGCCCAGCGACAGGAGGAGGGGGGGCAGCTGTGATGGGCGCCAAGGGTACCCCTGCAGACACTATTGTGGAGGGATGGGGGCCTACAAACACATGAGTGTCCTGGGCCCCAACATTTCTGTTGCCATGGATCATGTCTGGATAAAAGGAGGAGGAGAAGGAGGAGATGGTGTCCTTGCTTTCATGATAAAATGAATACTTCTAGGAAACAACTTATGTTATAGAAATTCTTTTTTGCTTGTATCTTTTATATGAACCACTTCGGTATCAGGATTCAGGATTCAGGGAAAGCAGAATTGTACAGATAATAATAATCTAATATATATTATATAATTATAATAATAAGGGATCGGAATCAGAACCAGATGTTTGAATTTAACTTCTGTTGTAGGTAAATTATTACATATGATTAAGGACTGGATCCAGACTTACAAGAAGGGAATGTTTCCCGCTGTGTGTGCCGGTCTACGTGCTGTATGAATCTGTATCTCTAGAATGCATTACAGCGGGAGGGACAGGGTGGGGCGTGTGTGAGTGAGTGGTCAGTGGGAATCTGACATCGGATCTCCCAGTGCAGTGGGATGGTAAGTATGAATCCTAAGTGTGTATTATTAGAAGGGAAGTTTCATGTTATGTCTTCTTATGTAATGAGTGGATGCGATATATTTTAATTCTGCAAAAAGCATTTTGTCCTATTTTATAGTCTGATAAATGAGTCTGGGAAAAGAAATGACAAAACTTGTTGAAGGATAAAGTATGGTAAACAGTACCTATAAACCCAACACGTTCAGTCTCATAAAGGTATTAGTCGTCTAGACAGGCATTAACATTATTCAAGCTGGTTTTATGTTTAATGAACACTAAAGGGCTGAATTTAGAGCAAATCTACGCATCTGCAAAACAGTATGGGGGAGGGGGGATAATAGGGAGGGGGCATTGACTAGCTCTTCTAAATTACAATATATCAATAAAGATTTTTAGTGTTTGTGTGCTGTAGCACAATAAAAAACAAAGGTATTAATGATATAAAACTAATAAATAAATGATAACAGACAACTTAGTGTAATCTGTGTGTGTATAAACAAAGGGGAAATACAGGTGGCCGCAAGTGGGCATTTGCAGGCCTTTTCACCTTATGATTATGCTCGATAATAAATAGGTTCCTGCTCCCTCCCACGACACGCCCTTCAAAATGCAAGCCACCACAGCTCGAGCTGCGGTCAGATCTGAATGGGGCACGGTTGCAAGCTCATCCGATCTGAGCAAGCGCACTGGGAAATCACGGTGAGATAAGTCACTCCAGCTGATGTAAGCTGCTGCCCACTGTTTTCTGAAGTAGGTGTGTGATATCTAGGCTACATTTAGGGTAAGTGTGTATGTGATTACTGGGGTAGAATTAGGGTAAGTATGTATGTCATTACTGGGGTAGAATTAGGGTAAGTATGTATGTCATTACTGGGGTAGAATTAAGGTAAGTGTGTATGTCATTACTGGGGTAGAATTAAGGTAAGTGTGTATGTCATTACTGGGGTAGAATTAAGGTAAGTGTGTATGTCATTACTGGGGTAGAATTAAGGTAAGTGTGTATGTCATTACTGGGGTAGAATTAAGGTAAGTGTGTATGTCATTACTGGGGTAGAATTAAGGTAAGTGTGTATGTCATTACTGGGGTAGAATTAAGGTAAGTGTGTATGCTCCTCATGTGCCACCAGCCCACCATATTGTTTTTTCCTAACTTACCTGAGTCTTCCTGCGCGACGCTCTCCTCCTCTGGCAGGCAACTCATGCAGGAATCTCCTGTATGAGCTGCCTGCCGGTCTCCATGGCATCGTATCTGATGCCTATGGCAGCGGGGTGATAGCAGGCGGAGGGGAGCGCCTCTCTGGCTTGTTGCCCCCATTCCGCGCTTACCCCGCTTACCAGGTTCTGCTGGCCCTGGTTCCCGTTATCATGCGGGCACAATGTATGAGTAACAAATGTGTGTTTCACAGGAGGTTCCAATCGGCTTTAATCCAGTGATCAGCGTTTGAATGTTATGTTGTTGTCATGTTTAGACTTGCAGTGTAGTTCATCATGTGGTGCTTTCATAAGAGATTGTATAAAATTCCCATCAGAGGGTATAAATAAGGGCCCTGTAATGGCAGGAGTCATTTGCAAGAGGGACACCGAAGAGCAAGGACCTAACCACAACAATCCACATGAAGAAGATCCTGGCTGGCTTCAATCAAGACATCAGAACTGTGAATTTAAATATTATTTTTTACATTTGAAAATATATTTTTTAAAGGAAAGTTTGCAAAGTATTTTTATAATAACAGAGGCTACAATTATTTAATGTAAACACTTAACATTATTTATGATGCAAAGGGAGACCTTTTATTTATTAGGCACAGAGGGCCTGATCCAGAGCTACGCCGATGCGATGTGCTTACTAAAGCACAGCATATCGGCGATCACTTTCCCTGGCACTCCCCCTGTGCGGGCGTATGGACCCTTCCTTACGCCGGCTGAAGGCTACCCTAACTTAGCTTAACCTAGCTTAGCACGCCCCACCATCCTCATTTACTTACCTCCCCCCGCCCACCAGCACTAACGTGAGCGTAGGGACGCTGGAGGACGTCCCCTCCAGCGTCCCTACGGCGCTGCTACGGACGCCCGATCCAGGATCAGGCGTTGCCGCAGCAACGCCGGGCAGAAAAGGCGATCTTACGCTTACGGTGGCCGTACCTCTGGATCAGGCCCAGAGAGACTGTTTATCTGTTAGGCAAAGTGGGGCCATTTATTTATTTATTAGGCACAGGGGGACCATTTTTTTATTTTTTATTTATTAGGCACAGGGGGACTGTTTATTTATTTATCTATTAGGCACAGGGGGCCGTTTATTTAAATATTAAGCACAGGGGGACCGTTTATTTATTAGGCACAGGGGGACCATTTATTCATTTATTAGGCACAGGGAGACCGTTTATTTATTAGGCTAAGGGGTACCGTTTATTTATTTATTAGGCACAGGGAGACCATTTATTTATTAGGCAAAGCGGGGCCATTTATTTATTTATTAGGCAAAGGGGGGGCATTTATTTTTTTATTAGGCACAGGGAGACCGTTTATTTATTTATTAGGCAAAGGGAGACTGTTTGTTTATTTATTTAATAGTCATAGGGGGACATATTACTTAGCGCTAGATAATTCATGTACTTAGAATTAAATAGCGCTATTTAATTTTTAGCACAGCATTATTTATTTATAACACAGTACAATATTAGCTATTTGCTGGAAGTGATGGGGGACATTATTGTTAATTAGTAAGGCACTGGGGACAAGACTCATGCGGCGGCTTGCCATTAACCCTTGGCATGCTGCTGCATATGGTACTAAAAGGCACAGCATGCTCTGAAATACATGGGCATGCTGTGCCTTATAGTACTATATGCGACAGCATGCTAAGACTTAAGAGCATGCCGCCATATTTTTTTTTCATGATTAAGCTGTTTTACATTTTTATTAATAAATAAAGGTTTTTGTTTTTTTAAGTTTTAAACTGGTGTTTTTTTCTAAGTGAGTGTCGAGTTTAACAAACTTGACACTCACACCCACCTCTATTTTCTCGCCTGAGTTAGAGCCGTGTTTACAGAGATTTGACAAATCGCTGTATAGTAAATACAGCAATTTGAATGCTCTGCCTTTTGAAACTCACTGTAGCGATTTAATCTGCAGCGAAAACCCTCATTTCCAGCGAGTTTATGCTGAATGTACTTTAGTAAATTCAGCGATTTAGAACTCGCCAGGGATTGCAGCCAAACTCCGGCGAGTTACACCAAATCGACTTTACTAAATCTAGCCCTTAATGTAACAATTGCCCAGTATACCTGAACAATACAAGAACAGAGGAGACGTTAAGGTTAAAGCTCCTAGACCTCATTGAACTGATTTTAGGAATAAACCCAGTCTCATGTCTTATCACTGAGCAAATGACCTGTGTCTGTAGAAGGATTTTACTGTAATATAATTGAACCAGTGAAGAAAAATAACTTGGTGTTTTTCCACAAGCTTATATTGCATTGGGGGCTTAATTTAGTTTGCACAAGGTTACACTTAAATTTCCATCTTTTACAGCAGGGGGCAAGGCTTATTGTAATACTGCTGTCTTGATGCTTTTAATAAGGTAATTACTAAGGAATGCATTATTTTCTAAAGCTAACATTTAAATATATTATAAACATTTTCCCTGTGATACGCCTTCCAGTTTTCTCATTAGTTCTATATTTTACATTTTTATGATATCTTAGATGTAGAATTTACCATCACTGCCAGTGTTATATTGAGTTATGGGTCTCAATTCAATGCAGAACTCTGGTATAAAGTACAGCTAAATGTGGTAAGGTGCAGTGCTTATAACATATATTCATAGTGTAGCAACCAACAGATAATGTGGGCTGATTTAAATTTGTGTGTGTGTCTGTTCAGTACGTCTGTGTGCAATACAGAACAAGTATGTATGTTCCTGCATGCATAATACACTAAATAAATAGATAAATACATTATTACAATTTGCATTGAAACATGTGGTTAGTTCAGGAGTGTTTTCATTTATTTTATTTTTTTTGCCTCGCAAATTAGGATCAGGCTCAGTGAGATGGGTTATATTTGCATCTCATGAAAACACAAAGGTAGTTCAAACTTAAGGAATACTGAACTGTTTTCACGGGGAGTTGCGTGTGTGTACTTAGGATCGGATCAGTTGCGCATGTGTAGTAACTTTATTTACGTAAGTTAGGTTGAATATACGTAGGCACAGGCATGTGAATCGCACTTGAGTACATACGTGCGGATGGGCGGCGTAGATATCCGTACTTGAAAATTTACATAAAAGTGAGGGGGGGGGGCATTTAAATGAAGGCATGGAGGCGCAGTTAGAAGGAATCACATAGACAGAGCACATATACGCTTGTAAGTACACACGTAAAGGACAGAGTGGTCTATTGACGCGTCACTGACAGCACGTCCGGGAGAGGGGAGTGTCGGGCTGTTGGTGGGTGTTTCCTTGCTCCGGCCATTTGTATAATTGCGTACATAAAAAACGGATCTCTGAATACGGCCTGCAGTCCTTATGTATTTCTTTCTCTCCCATCCCATAGGTCCATGTATTAGTAAGAGATAACTAAAAATGGTCACCACATGTCACTTTTACTACTGTCCTCACTTTTAAGTTTCATTCAATGGAAAAACAACAACAAAATAAAACAACATAGGTTTCAGCTTTGTGGTGATGGACGGGATCCAGGCTTCTAAGCGCTGCGGCAAAGGAGATCCGATTCCGGATCCCAGCTAGATCCAAGCTTCCGTGCGGGTAAGGGAAAGCCACTCCACTCATTCGCACTGACTCACGTTCTCTAGCTCTTACCTTAAGACTTTGGCGCTGTCACTATTTTACACAGGGACAGTCTGGAGAGCACAGGGGACACTTAGCACACACTGTGTTATCTACATGCTCCCCCCCCCAAACACTTTCCACATCCTGCACCATCTGTTCCCACTACTGGAAATGCTCACTAATCGGAGCTTTGGACCCAGGTCTGTTTTGGGAATGCGGCACTTGTCCATATTCTTTAGCAAAAAGCGGGCGTTCTCCAATCCTAGATCCTGGATCCGGCCCGATGATATTAATTGATAGACTTCAGCTTTTAAATTTATAAGCAATTTCCGGTCCAGTCATCCTTGTTAGGCTTTTGCAACTCCACAAATGTCTTCTGCTTTGCATGACTTATACAGAAATAAACTGCACCAGAGCAAAACAGAGCTGAGGATCATCGGGGTGCAGGGATATTTATAGGAATCGACATCCTCTGATATTCTCTGCTGACTGATTTCTCCTAACACACTGACCCCATAGGAATCTAAGGGGACAGCACTGTCATCAGAAACAGCTCAGTGATGGAATTTAGAAAAAAGAGCTGAGATAGAGAGGAACTGTCAAGAAAACAGCAGCTATAATGAAGATGTAAGTGATTCAGGTATTCATTGTATGCCAGGGTTGAATATCCGGGAGACTTCCAAAATTTGGGCTGTTCTCCCGATATCCTGGGAGAGCCGGCAAATCTCCCGAATGCCCCTACACCCAAACAATCACCTGTGTAATCCCTAGCGTTACTAGGGATGGGTGGGACTTGATAATGTTATCAGGTCCTGTCCACCCCTTTAGCACCTGAGATCACACGAGTTGATGGGGGGGGGGTCTTATTGACACAACTTGCATGAATCTCGTCATTAAGCCCCTCCCCCTCGCAGTAATCTATGGCTTCCCTCCGGGTTCTCCTGGAGGGAAGCTTTCAGTAGTCGGCAACCCTGTTGTAAGCTCAACCCTCTGATGTCACATGATTTCATCACTCACCTGTGTGACTATACTAAGTGAGGATCCTGGACCCCAAGGAAGAAAGACAGTCAATTTATGTATGCAGCGTACGTGAGTCAGCGGTGAATTGGTTCACATGTGCGGTATGTTCCATGTGGAATTCAGTCTCTGCACGCGGGGCATAGAAGATACGCATGGTGGGTGGGAACAGGTATAGTTGTACAGTAGGGGCTTGGTTAATCCCTTACAATCAATCCAGGTGTGCAAATGCACTGCATTGTGTATGGAATACCTATGGCAGGGTCCATGACACAGACATCCCTTCGGCACATAGGTCCGGATTCACAGTTTCGTAGTTTTCATTAGACATGGTACGTAGATAGAGTAAATAAGTTACTATGCATGCGTAGTAGCTCAATTCATAAAACAACTTACGTAAGACAAGAACTACATAACTGTGAATCCAGACCGTAGTTTTGTAGGGGGAGTGCCCAGTTCTCCTACATGCAGAAGTTAGGATAGCAAATTCCACATGTTAGCTTCCATTGCAGAGGATAAATTACTGAATAGGTTGTTAAGTCTGGATCCAGTCCCCTGATTGTCCTGGTCGGGGAGATAAACTTATTCCTTTCACAGTTCTATTCCGCACAATGTACATTACAGTACAGTAACTCACAGTTTAGTTATTTGTATTATAAACATTTCATCTTATATTGACTACTTTGTTTATACCATGGCATCAATCCAACACAAGGTTTTATACTGTATATATTTTTTAATACACTACCTTAAATAAAAAAGGAAAGCTATGCACTTTCATTGCAGTTTACTGACATCTGTAATAAAAAGATAGATCAAGTTTTCATGCAGCCTTTGGGATCTACATCAGTTATAGACAACCTTTGGCACTCAGGGGTGTTAGGAAACCACAACTCACAACATGTTTACCAACTGCGACCAAAAGTATCTTTCAGACCCCCCCCCCTTTCTCCAAGTAAGATCCAAAAGAGTAAGTATCTAGTATTCCTCCCTTCTCTACATGTCTTTTGGAGCTGCTTCTCAACCAACACTGAAGGCACCAGACCCTTGTAGGCCTTTGTAGCCTATTGGCACTCCTTCTACATAAGGGGAGAGCCTCCCTCTGTTTCCTTCTTGTTTTGCCCGATCTGGGCTTGCTGCTGTGAGCTCCTAGCGGTGACGTTAGCTGTGAGGCTCACTTCCTTATTGGTGGCAGTGGTCAGCTGTTCTGGCTACCAGGCAGCCAGAACGCTTTCTTCCCCCAGGCGCTGCGGCGCATAGTGTGAGCGGTCCCGACGGTAGCTATAAAGCCGAGACACGCTCCAATCAAGTCAGGCACGCCAACGCCAACAACCTGATTTTCCCCCAGGCGCTGCGGCGCATAGTGTGAGCGGTCCCGACGGTAGCTATAAAGCCGAGACACGCTCCAATCAAGTCAGGCACGCCAACGCCAACTCTGCCAGTTATAGCGTTCAGCTACCCTGCCTGTTGCCTGCTACTTGTCTCCTGACCTGAGCTGAGCTGTGCTGTGATTTTTGAGAGCCCCTTTCCAGTTGCCCTCCTGTTCTCCCTCTCCTTCTTCTAGTGCTCCTAGAGCTTTTGACAACAAAAATAAGTAGAATGACATACTACATTAATATTAAAGAATACAACATAACATTTTAATGTAAATTTGTGCTTTCAATTTACCCTGTTTTTTTGTGTGATTTATTGCAAGCTTTTTATATTCAGATGATCTTATATATTTTTTACTACTATATTATTAAACTTTTTTGTTTATTTAGCTCTGACTTTTACTCATATTATTCACCTTTTACCTGGATTTCTTTGACACCCTGGCACCAATATTGCAACCATAATTCTCTTTCTTGACTTCTGTAATCCGTGCTCTAAAATAAATGTCCCTTACATTGTTAATAATAAATATATTTCCATTAGATTAAAGGCTAAAAGAGAAGCAAGAGACAGCGTCTATTTATATTCTCATCAGATAGAGATCACTTGTTATTTGTGCTATTATCATATTATTCTATGTTTACGGAGATACATTCACAGGGAAGTCAGCAGAGGCATTATGCAAAGTCTTGTGTGAGCTGAATGCAGTGGTAGCAAAGCAGAAGGTCAAGATGCTAGTGCACAATTACTAGAATTTAGTCTATTTAGTCTCCCTGATGTATCTAACAAGAAGTGTATAGTGTGGTACATTATTTATAACTGTGTGGTGCAATCTAATACCTCTGGTGTAAATATACATATTTATATAAAAGCATTGCGTTTCATGTAAATATAAAGGAAATATTAGCTTTTGCCTGTCATTAAATTCAATTTAACATTGCATGTCTCTGCAAATGCAAAAAGTACAATGGGCCTGATCCAGACCTACGTCCGCCCGTGTTTCTACGCTTTTCATAAGCGTAAAAGCGCCCTTTAGTACTTACTGCGCATGCACTCGGCAGATGTTATGCAATGAAATTCGGCATGCTAAGCATCGTAAATACGCAAGGAGCCTATGGACGCCCGCGGTTACGTTTAGAAAAGTTAGGGTAGCGTTTGGTCGGCGTAAGATGGCATAAATACGGACGACCTAGGGGAGTGCTTCATAGGTACACTGGCATAAATACGCTACGCACGAGGGCGTTTCATGAGTGTAGGTCTGGATCAGGCCCAAATGTTCTGTGCAACAGGCCTCATATAAATTGACTTGTAGTGTATAACATTGTTCATTTATTGTATTTTAGAATTTATTGTTATATGTATCTACAGTAGATGTCAGTCACACATGTATTATGATCCGGTTCCATATCATGTTTCTCTTTTTCTGCAAGGTAGACGCCATATTGAAATGTATTTTGCTAGTTTAACTATAACAAATGGGAACTGTTAATAGCTGGGCACTGTGGGGTAGATCCTGAGCTACGTACGTTAGCGTATTTACGCTAGCCGGTGACGTAATAACGCTGTTTTGCATGTACTGTGCATGTGCGCGGCAGATGTTACGCCACGTAACTCTGAACGTACGTACCTGCCTCGTATCAAGAGCATAACTACAAATGAAGGGGCCTGAAATCCATACAACACCCGTAATTGCGCTACGGAGGCGGGGTGAGGGATTTAAATCGTACAGTATGGGCGTGCTTAGACACTTATGTATGCGAAGCCTTTATGTACGTCAGTAGTTACGCTTTGAAAAGTTAAATGGCAAAAGTACGTATGGCCAAGGGGAGTGCATAGTAAATATATGAAATGTAATGGAAACGTTGGTCTGGATCCGGCCCAGTATGTGTGTGTGATGATATTTTAGGCATAGTTTGAGACTTCTGTATTTTTCAGATTGCATTTAAGTCAGGACGGCTCGGGAATCATTAGGTTGGGGTCAGGGATCATAAGTCTGTAGATATACCCTGTAAAGACATCTCCACAATAATAAATGAAAATATAAGACCTGATCCAGACTTCCGAGGTCTGAAAGTCTGCATATAAGAGAAAGGTGCAATAGACCAACCTTAAGTCTGTGCAGATCAGTGATCCATATAACTGCTGATCCACAGGAAAATCTTTAAGCCAGTCCTTAATGCATACCCTCCAACATGACCCATTCCGTTAGGTACAAAATACTCTGCTTCTCAGTTTCCAACTGTCAGTTACTATGGTAACCTCCTTTGTTGAAGAGACAAATAGTTTTTTTTAAATATCAGTTCACCAGGTGAGTAACAGTTGGAAACTCAGGTGCAGACTTTATTGTACCTAATGGAATGGGTCATGATGGAGGGTCTGTTAATGTAAAATGTAAATGTTCTCCCCCACCCCCCTTGTGGAATTTCAGCAGACAGAGGGGATAGATCACTTTGTTGTTTATGTCTCCTAGCGTACATAATTGCATGCTGTAAACCATGAGATCTGCAGCATAACAGCGTTACAGTTAGGCTTACTTACACAAGAGGTCTGCGTAAGTAGCCCAACGGACATAGCCCTGGAGAACCGGTTCATAATAATAATTTATGAATCTCTGACCCCACCGCTGCCCGTCATTTGACAGGTTCAAACTCCTAGGGCCAGATTTACTAAGCTGCAGGTTTGGAAAGTGGAGATGTTGCCCATAACAACCAATCAGATTCTAGCTCTCACTTTCATATTACATACCAGAGAATGTCAGCTAGAATCTGATTGGTTGCTATGGGCAACATCTCCACTTTTCCAAATCTGGCCGATAGTGTTATATCATTTGCTTTTGTAATTTGCATTTATTACATGACCTGCCCTGTAAGGAGCTCTACCAAATCATTTATCTAGAGGTGGAATATCAAAGCGGCCATCATGAAGTATAAATTCTGTTCTGTTCTATAGTGTTCCAAAAAAAACAATTTTTTTCCCTGGAACTGTAGTTAATCTATTTATGTCACAAACACAATTGATTCCATGCCTGTATATTCCTTTTATCTTCTCAATCATTACCAAAGTACATCTTTTTTATAGGTACAAGTTCTGCAATTTATGCAAGAAGTACGTGCAAAAATGTGTTTTCCAAGGACTTGATCTGTCTGTGTATGTGGAGTGTTCCACTCAGTATATTATAATGGCAATCTGGGTGTTTCCTTGCATCTGCCAGCAGCCAGGATTTTGCTTGCTTGACCGAGAAGAATATTCTTCAATTAAACTCTTTGTACTGTTAAACATAGCGCTACAGACCTGCTGCACAGCTCACAGGCATTCATCAGTCCAATAAAACAATAATAGACGCTTTAAAGCATTTGTAACAAAATGCATATTACTATTTTTTGCTACTTACAAATAAAATAAAATCAATCAATAAATCAATTTGAACCCGATCCTCATTTAATTAAGTTAGGGGATTTACGCAAGCCTCTTGCGTAAGTCCCCTGAAAAGCATCATCTGCGCATGCGTGCACTAGATGTTATGTTATGGATCTCCTCAATCCCTCAGTCCTGTATGCTATGAGATCCATATGGGGGCTGGCACTTTTTAGGTGGGGTAAGGTAGGGTTCTAAACACGAGGCCATAACTCTGCACAAGTGAGGGGGGTGACAGGGGAGTGCACTCACCTCTTACGTATGGATGCCAGGTCTTCGAGTGTGCAAAAAACACATGGTGATCTGCATCAGGCTCTATGTACAAAAGCGTACCTAAGTTACACACTAGGGGGCGGGATCCAGACTTAAGTAAGTGCTTGAAATTAGTTACTCCTGGGCTAAACCATGTTGATTTCAGGGGGAGTCAAGGTATTGTATTCTTAGCATGCAGGGATATATCTTTATATTGCATACTGCACACAGATAATGACCAGCTTTACTATTACACTTGGGATAGGAAACATCACCTCTCAACTCTAATACTGTCTGCAACAGATAAAATTTCACTCCCCTGCAATCACCATGGTTTAGCCCAGGACTATCTAAGTTCAAGCACTTAACTAGGTCTGGATCCAGCCCTAGTACACACCACTAAGGATAATGCACTCCCGCCAGCACTCCCCTCCCACGTAACGTAGCTGACTTACGTGCTCGGAACCCTACCTTAACTTTTCCTTGTGTATCTCTGCACGTACCTAACGCCTTGTCATACGTAACTGCCTATCTCAGCCAATACTGTACAATTTAAACGCCTCCCTCCGCCCACAATGCGTATTTTCAGCTTGCGCCCTATTATACGGAGATACGTGCAAGTTACGTACGATCAGTGTTATCATCTGTCACGCGCATGCACAGTGCGTTCCCACAGCCAGATGTATACGCATGCAGCGTGCTTACATTGGCTGTCGTTCTTGAATCAGAATAGCGAAAGTATGTGTTTAAAAATGTATTTTTACTAAATTGCTCATTACTCGCTCAGCCCGTTTTCCTGTATGTTTCCATTTGCTTATTTCAGACATGCGAATATCCACTGCAACGCATCCGTTTCCCCCACACAAAGACTTTGGATCAGGTCCGATACTGTTTGAGACTCTTATACAACATTATTATTATTATTCTACACACAGTACATGTTTAACAGACTCTCCAACACAAGTACACTATACAAATACATAAACATAATACATATACACATACACATATTATATTGCAAGTTTATAGCTGCTTATGTAGGGCATTTAAAATCTATGATCTGTATGTTACCAGAACTCTTCACTCTCACTACATTATTGCCGTGCATTCATTAGAAGAGGCAATTAAAGGCATTGTTGTAATTCTATGCATAACGCTAAATAAAGATGTAAGCAACACAATGGATCCTCTCTGCACCTGCAGCCTGCATTTACATCGCACTAGCCTGGAGTGAGAAGGGGAGGGGCTACTATGCTAATTACCCATCATTTAACATGCCAATAAGTTTGTACCATCTGCTTTTTACTATCCATGAAATGCTATTAGTTTCACTCAATATGTTCTCTCCTTCACTGATAAGAGTGTAGATTATGGGCTTAGAACATTATACTGTTGTCACAGTTTCTGTATTTGATTAAATATAAACCGGTTATCAAAAAATCTATTACTGTTTGATATCAGCATAGCTGTAACTGGGTGTCTGCAGGAGAATAGAAGTGACAATTATGAGATAATAATTTAAATGGCCACTATACTTCAAAACAATGGGCCTGATCCTCACTTAGTAACGTTATACCAGATGTTATGCTTCAGACCTTATAGAGTACTGACTCAGCTTTGTATGTTAGAAAATCCGTATTAGGGGGGGTGACACTTGTTTTCTGCATGCCTAATCCGTGCGCAGGGCCGCCGTCATCACATCCGGGGCCCAGCCACGGGTCCCGCCCCCTATATGACATAATCAGTGACATTACATGGTGGTGGGGCCCGGCAGAAAAACTTCCCTGCGCATTGGCCGACTACTAACTAGCTCTGAACAGCAACTGTCCTTGTGGCATGATATTTAAGTGCTGGGTGCAGCAATCAGCAGTTCTATGCGGATGGACGCAGATCTGTGCGGAGAGGTTAAGGTAGGGTTCTGCACATGTACATGTCAAGAACACTGCACGAGAGTGAGGAGAGTAAGGGGACGAGCACTCTCCTCTTCCGTGCGCAGTTTCAGATCTGAAAACGAGATCTGGATCAGGCCCAATAATATTTTGCATACTTGATATTATGTAACAGAACAGGGGCCGGATTTACTAAAGTTGTATTTGTCAAACTCACCGTAGTTTAAATCTCTTCAAGTCTGAACATATAACTCGCTGGATTTACTAAGGGGCGAGCTGTAAACTAGCTGGAGAATGGGCCAAAACTCGCCAGAGAGAACAGCGGTGATGTGAGAGGCGACTTTGCTCAAATCGCTGCCACTTGGTCAGCAAGTAATCATTAGGCCTATAAAAATGACCTCACAAGGGCTAGCAGCTGAGGGTGAGTGTTATTTTATGTACAATGGCGCTTTGTTGCAACCTGCTGCATACAGTTTTTTTTAGGTGTATTAAAAAATCACAGACAAATGTGTTAAACAAAAAAAAATATTTTATTTTACAATAACACACGTGATGTGTTCTCACTTTTGTTCTTTTTATAACATTTCTTTAATTTGCTAAACCAATAAAAATATTATTGTTATTACAATTTATACCCATAACTGGTTTGAAATACCATATATGAACATTACATGTGCTATGGCTATGACAATGAATCAAAATTGGAACATAAGAACCAACAAACAATAATAACAGTAGAATATATTTTAATAAATCCACATAAAGTGGTTCCCAAATACAAATAAACTTTTGGCTAACTGACAGTGGTGTAACTAGGTTGATGGAGCCCAGGGAAAATGAAAAAAATGTGCCCCCACATGCGTGCCCCCTTCGACCTGGGTATCGATACATGCCCTCACTCAAAACTCACCTTTGTTATTCCTCTGCTCACTGACAATTTCAGCTAACCTCATCAAAATGAGAGCACTCAATCAGGAAGTGACCCGCATTGAAATACTGTCTCTGATGTGAACTCTCGCGATTTTGCAGCAAACACCGTCAATTCTCGACCAAGCGTGGCGAGTTTAAAGGATAACATTATTTCAGCATTAAAACACTATTTTAAATAAAAAATCGAGGAAAACTACAGTGAGTTTAACACAAACTCACCAGAGTTTCACACGGACTCACACGATTAAAATCGTCAGACACTGCCGTAGTTTCAAAATCGCTAGTGAAACTCGCCCTTTCGTAAATCTGAGGCGTTTTAAAAAAAGATTGCCAGGAAACTCCAACAATATGCGCTGAATTTTACTGGTGATTTAACTTGACCCTTAGTAAATCTTAGTAAATCTGGCCCTAAGTGTTTATAACTTATCTGATTGATATACAGTATATATATATAT
>WWET01001750.1:78457-97632 GCA_011038615.1 Limnodynastes dumerilii | reverse complement strand
TTGCGGGAGATTTGCTGGCTCTCCCGGGATACCGGGAGTACTGCCCGAATTTCGGGAGTCTCCCGGACATTCCGGGAGAGTCGGCAACCCTGGATAAGTGGAATAACCTCCCATCTGAGGTGGTTGAGGTTAATACAGTAGAACAGTGTGAACATGCTTGGAATAAATATAAGGATATCCTAAATCTCATACTAAATTGAGGGTATAGTTTTAAATAAACAACTGGGCAGACTGGATGGATCATGTGGCTCTTATCTGCCGTCACTTTCTATGTTTCTATGTATATGTAGATAGAGGTAAATTACAGATGACTTTTGAGTTTATTTGTGAGTTACATGAGTTATTACAGTTTATTTCAAACAAATACTGTGTAAGGGTTTGTCATTTTCTGTATTGAAGTACTCTTAGCTTGTACATGTTCCATAGCTAAAATAATCAGTGTATTGTTTTCTGTAAGAGCCAGTGTTATACTTTGATTCAATACAAGCACTTAGTGAAATTTAGCACAAAATATTATAAAATGAAGTGTCCTTTGTAGATACAATGCATGCTGAGAGTTGCTCACACCCTAATCCTAATGCTGATATTTCTTTTTCAACATTGAATACTTTTGAGTCAAGTTTGGGCCTGTTGTTAGTGTTGTTATTCCTTAGTGTTGACATCACCTGATGACATAACCTTAGGGTTTAAGTTACTTGAGAACTCATTGAAATTATTTATTTTGATCCTTAAATCTAACCCACTCCTATTTTGTGAAATCTGTTTTTGCCTTTCTAAATCAATTAAATAAGTACAGTATAATATGCATGTTTCTAGCATTCATTGTGCTCAGTATCTATTAAACATTGTGTCATTTTAGCAAAACCAATCACCTACTAGAACTTATGATGGTTATATGAAGATATTTTGGAGATTTGGGGAATTGTAATGCATCCTGATCTATTAACACTGATTCCCATGCTTGTACAATGTAGATGAACGGTTACAACTCAAATAAAACATATGGAAGTTGGCCAGAATTTGAAAGGTCCAGTACAGCCAATTAAGGTGAAATAATTGATTGTCTGATCAGGTTGCTATGGTTTCAAAATACAGTATAACAAAGTTTAAAGATCAATATGCATAACAGGAATACATGAAATAAGAAACACATACATGTGGATAAAAGCACCTGCGTTGCATTTGCAAATAAAGCAATTCTGTACAAGTAACACAGAGATAAAGGGCCTGATCCAGCGCTATGCTGGCCCGCTGGCCACTCCACCAACACTCCCCCTGTGGCCGGCGTAATTACCCACTGTTACGCCGGCTGAAGGCTACCTTAACTTCAGCCGGCATAACAGTAACTAGTCTGGATCAGCCCCAGACTGTACTGTACAGAACAAGAGAAATAAACATGTAAATCAAAGGGAAAGGAAAGCATAATTATTGTTCTATAATGTTATGTTGTCAGAACACCACCCTTTGTTACCATTCATGCTTCTATCTCAAGATAGTCTGCTACTCAATGGCAATTAATAGGTTTTTATGCACATTCAATGGTGATTTAGGACAAAACCAGGGCCAGATTAAGGTTTCCTGTGGGCCTGGGGCTGAAAATGATCAAGGGCCCATTGGACTGGACATGACGTGTAGGATGATCAGTTATATGTAGGGGATCAGTACTATAGAGGGCATGGATAGCAACTCACTCTAGCCATGTATACCAATCAAGATTATAATGTCCATAACATTTGTCATATATAAAGTTGAAGCAAAGCAGCAATTTATCAGTATAAGCAGATTCTGCAGTGAACTGTTCTATGGATAAGTTATGCTCACAGTTTTATTCAGTCTTATGCAGTGTTGTATTACAGTTACATTATTCAGTCCTGTTTGCACCTTCCTAGCGTTACACTTTCTCTTCCTTTCCTATGGCCTCCCTGCAAGCAATTAGCAGTGTTTTTTTGCAGGTCACAGCAAAAGAGAAAGAAAAACAAATGATTTACAACTGTCATATACAGAGCATGTTCAAAGGTGGTCGGTGCCCCCCTCCTGCAAACCATAAAATTGCACCTTTTTTTTAACATTCCATTGCGCATTAACATAATACCATGATTAATTTATAAATAGACATCACAATTTTTTTTACTGACATCCATTCAATATAGACTCCATCCTAGTGATGGCCATGAAATACAGACTGCATTCTAGTGACTTCCATATAATACAGACTACGGACCTGATTCAGACTTAAGAAGACGCTTAAAATAAGAGAGGAAAGTCACTCCTGGGCTAAACCATGTTGATTGCAGGGGAGTCATATTTCATCTGTTGAAAACAGTATTAGAGTTGAGAGGTGGCATTTCCCGGCCAAAGTTTAAATAACAGTATAATAGTAAAGCTGGTCAGTATCTGTGTGCAGTAAGCAGTTCAAAGATATATCCCTGCATGCAAAGCATACAATTTACTTGACTCCCCCTGAAATCGACATGGTTTAGCCCAGGAGTAACTTTCTTCTCGTAGGGGCGTATTCAGAGATCCGTTTCCAGATCGGACCGCAATTATACGCACGCATGGTGCAGGCCAAACCCCCTCACACCCATGACACTCCCCTCTCTCGGCCGTGCTGTCGGTGACTTCCACCTCCATACACCACTTGTATCTTTCCGTGTGCAGTTCTGTACGTGTGTCCTCCGTGCGAGCGATTCATGATAGTAGCGCCCACTTTCCTTCATTTAAATGCCCCCGCCCATTTTTATAAAAATTTTCTAGTGTGTATTTTTGCATCACATATCTGTACTTATGTACCCACATGCGATTCACAAGTCTGTCCGTGAGGCACTGCTGCGCGTATAGTCTACGTGAAGTACGTACAAAAAGTTACCACGCATGCACAGTTGAAACATACCTAAAAATAGCGCCGTGCACACAATTCTCTGAAGCCCAATGTCTGGTTGTGATGTTATTTGCGTAAATTTGCATTGCAGATTTTACCCCATAGAAACATACATAGAAAGTGACGGCAGATAAGAGCCACATGGCCCATCCAATCTGCCCAGTTGTTTATTTAAAACTATACTGACTCTAGGCCCTATTTACCCTTAATTTAGTTTGAGATTTAGGATATCCTTATATTTATCCCAAGCATGTTTACACTGATTCTACTATGTTAGCCTCAACCACCTTAGATGGGAGGCTATTCCACTTATCTATCACCCTTTCAGTGAAGTAATTTTTCGCACATTTCCTTTGAATCTACCACCCTCCAGTGTATATTCATGCCCTCGTGTTCTATTACACCTCTTCCTTCAGCAGACTAACCCCCTGCCTTTCACGCACCTGTTTAACATATACTTATAAATTGATTGAGCAACTTCCATTCTGTTTTTATACTTTTATTCTTTCCATGCAGGGAGAATACGTTGCTTATTACTTTGCTTATTGCACACAGTACTGAGGAGACTTTCTTTACACTATTACTTGGACTTGGGCTGAGAAACATCATCTCTCAACTATAATACTGTTTCAACAGATGACATTTGCCTCCCCTGCAATCACCATGGTTTTTCCCGGGTGTAACTTTCCTCTGTTATTTTCACACTCTGAATCAGGGCCAGACTTAGATGCCGGGGACCGTATTCACAGATCCGTTTTCACGTGGAGTTGCGTGCGTATATTTAGGTACGTCTTAACTGTGCATGCGTAGTAAGTTTATTCACGTAAGTTATGTTGAATATACGCACGTAAGTATAAGAACGGCTGGGCGGGGTAGAAATATGTACTTGAAAATTTACATGAAAGTGGGTGGGGCTAGACATTTAAATGACCGCTTGAGGGCGTGGCTATACTGAATCACACGGACAGAAGACATATACGCACGTAAGTACACACTTATAGATCAGAGTGGTCTATGGAGGTGTAAGTCTATGATTGCACGGCCGGGAGAGGGGAGTGTCGTGGGTGTTGGTGGGTGTCGTCTTGCTACGTGCGTGCGTATAATTGCGTACTCTTAAAAAACGGATCTGTGAATACGACCCTATATCCCTAACTGGTACCGGACCTTGTTCTCAGTCCTTATTGACATATATCTTGCAATAAACCTTTCCTTTAAGAATTGTCTGTTCCAATATCCAGGTATAAATCAGACCATACAACTGTCCATTATAATATATTTGATAATAAGTTTTTATTGTTATATCATGTGGTTTTTGTACATTTAACGCTTAATCAGTAGATAATACATTTTCAATTGTTTTTATCTGCTGCTCGATATTTACTAATTTTCAGATTGGTGAATTACATTTTGGTAGTTTATTTCATCAGCGCTGTGGCCTTCTGTTTATTGTCCTTCAAATTAAAATTGAGTTTAATTTAACTGAGTTTAACTTCCGGAGCTTCTTTGATTGATTTCTTACAGATTATTTCATATTTTAATTTAACTTGCAAAATATCTCATTGCTTGTAGCAAATAATTGCCAGTTGCCTGTGGTAATCTAGGTATCTGTGATACAAGGAAAAGGAGAATAGGCAACACACATAACAACTTAACTTTGAAGGCCTAAAGTGTCTTCTTAAGTACACTAATGCTCACTGTAAGATTTAGAACCACCACAGCAGTAAGTCCTTGATAGTGGCTGGTGGCTTATCATATATTTGCAAAGATGTGTAACAGACTTTTCTGCATTATATATTACAGATAGGATGGTATAGTCTGTTACTGGTTAATGGCAGTGTTGTTGGGGCATATTGTATCCTTTGGTTCTGTTTAAGCAGATTACCCACCGGCCTTTCATGCATCTGTCTGTATTAATCTATCATTTCATTGCAACCACCATTTTGTGGATTTTTAATAATGAACAAATAATTTGGGGGTCTGTATACGACATAGAAAACATCTTATCTGTTGTTTTTGCAGCAACTATATTTTACACAATCAGTGGTAATTAATGGTAATGCATCTTCAGTCTGAACATAAGAATCCAGACTCTCATATCCCCAGCAGTCAGGGGCTGCAGGAGTCGAGTACATCGAGTACGGAAGTGTAGATCAGGCATCCCTGTCGAGTGCAGAATCATTGATTCCTATCTGTCTTCATTCCAGCATCCAATGGTGTCAAGCTTCTAACCGTCAAGATGGTAAGTATAGATTACTCGATCGTAACATGTCTGAAGACATCAAGGGATGAGTATGACATGTTCAGGCAGAACATGTATTTACCAATTATCAGCAACAATTTCTATTTATAAAATATAGATCTCAATGGGCAACATGGTGGCTAAGTGATTAGCATTTGTGTCTCACAGCACTGAGGTCACGAGTTTGAGTCCCATCCTAGGCCTTATCTGTGTGGAGTTTGTATGTTCTCACTGTGTTTGCATGGTTTTCCTCCAGGTGCTCTGGTCTACATGCCAGGAATTTACGTATGTGTTAGGGAATTTAGAATGTAGCTCCAATGATGTAGGGACTGATGTGAAATTGAAATATTCTATGTTAAGCCCTACTTAATCTGATGGCGCTATATAAAAACATGTTAATTAATAAACTTAATGCAAGTTAAGCCTTAACACTGGTTTGTCCTGTCTTTGGGTCCAGCAGTCACACACTGTAGGAGCTAGAGAAAGGCAGTCATACAATAATGATGATTAATATTATATATACTAAAAATACTCTAGTTATATGCACAGAGATTGGTATTGTTATTTTGGTATTTTTTGCCTAATTGTGAATTAGTTTTTCCTGAAGAGTGAATGATAAATGTTAGCCGGTAGACACAATATATCCTTCTTTTAAAGAATATGCTAGATGTCCATATATTGAGCTTAAAGTCAGCTGGGAGATAGCACTGGCTAATGACCCACAAAGTCATTAAACAATTGCTTGGAGTCAATAAAATAGGTTTGCTTAATAATTGTTTTTCTGACACTCAGGGAACTTCATGTACAGTACTCATAGATCAGATCAATAACTGTGGTTTTATGGGTCGTTCCTGATGCTGCAGAAACAAATAAATAACATTTACTAGAAAGAGTAATCTTATTAAAAACAAGGCCCATTGATGATTTTATTTCTGGTTACAATGGAAAAAGGACAGAAATCCTGTTAATCTGGGATTATTGATTTGCTGAAATTTACAGCGGACCTGATGCAGGGTCATGCGTAGGGGAAGCACAGACACGGCATTGAAATTGTGTGCACCCTATGTAGAGTTCTGACAGTAGAGACCCTGGGTAGGTAGCTCTCTTTGGAACATACCAATTGATATGTATAGGCAAATAGACTGAGAGGTGTAATGTAATGTAATGTGTAATGTAGCTGCCAAAACAAGTTTGCTAGTTTAAAGGAATTTTTTTTTCATACAATTCATTCAGATTTGTGTCATTTATGTTGTTAGATTTTAATACAGATAATAAACAAAAAAAAGCCTGATTAATATATGTGCCGCAATGTGCAGCAACTAAGGGGTGTATTTAGATTTCATAATGCAAGATGACTTAAGCAAGCTGCTTATGCAATTCCCCTTGCAAGTAACACGTGTGTGCCAGATATTACACAATAGGGACTGGATCCAGACTTAAGAAGGAGCTTGTAAATAAGAAAGGAAGGTTACACATGGGCAAACCATGTTGATTGCAGGGGGAGTCAAGTTAATTGTATTCTCTTTGCATGCAGGGATATATCTTTGAATTGCTTACTGCACACAGATACTGACCAGCTTTACTATCACACTGTTATTTGGACTTGGGATAGGAAACATCACCTCTCAACTCTAATACTGTTTGCAACAGATGAAATGTGACTCCCCTGCAATCAACATGGTTTAGCCCAGGAGTAACTTTCCTTTCTTAATTTCAAACTCCTTCTTAAGTCTGGAAAAAGCCCTAGATCTTATGTGGATGGAATGGAGATCTATATATATTGGGACAGTCCTTGCCTTAAGGACAGTCCTTGGCTTTAAGCTGCTATGTACGGATCTGTGTGCGTTTGTACACAGATTCCTATGTAGCGGTAGGTAGGTAGGGTTATGGACATGGAAGTGGCCATAACTCTGTACGAGAGGGGGAAGGGACAAGGGAGTGTCGTGTGCAGAGGTCTGGATATCGCCACAGTTAAGGTTTATTTCCTCATCCCATAAACTGCGTTTCTCCTGTACCTTTGTTGTTATTTCAGTGGCCACTCTTACTAACCTTGAAATCTTCTTGTCTATTCTAGCAATAATTCTGTAAAATAGGTCAATAAGTTTCACATTTTAGAATAAATTAGTATATTTGATACAATTTATTTTTATTTTTTTAAATTGTCAAATCAAATAATTGTCAAAGAAAATAAGTATTACCTTTCCTATTTGATTGGCACAATCTCACAAATTAAACCTAGTTCTACCAGTCCCATGAAGTCCCTTTGACAAAATATGGATTAGAATACTTGTATATGAATAACTGTAATTAATGTTGTTGATAAAGGTTTGCATAGTGTATGGTGTGGATTGATTTCCTCAATGACAAGACAACCACTAGATTAAATTCTATCAGGATTGCCACAGGGTTGTAGAGGGAAAGCTCTGGTTATGTGGTAGTGTGTGTCTACTACGCAAGATCCCGGAGGGAAGCCATAGATGCATGCAGGGGTCGGGGCTTAAAAGCGTTATTTATGCAAATCGTGCCATTAATCCCCGCCCCATTTCTGGGTTTCATAGGGATGGAAGTGGGGCTAGATGATGCAATTTGTGTCATCAAGTCCCTCCCTGTCCCTAGCAACACTAGTAAACTAGTGTTGCCAGGCAGGGGGGCAGGAGTTGAGGCTGTGGTTTCATGGAAACCACGAACGGGAGAACTGCCCGAATTTCAGGATAACTATGCATTATTCTCGCGTTACTTTATTAAGTTATTAGTTTCTGGGGATATCACAAAGACGACATTACATTTATGGAGTTAGTCATAACTATTAAAGTAAATATATATATATGAAGAATGGGTCTAGGTTACAGATCCAGAGCTATACGTACATCTGTATTACTCCTCATACTCAGAATGCATCCTCTTGTTTTTCTGTCTGGATCGGACTCTCTGTGTTCTAGTTTTGCGACAGGTGCATTTCTTCATTTTATTATAAGACTCATTCCATGATAATATCATTATCCATCTCATTCCAGGATAATACATTCTGCAATCAGACACCAGGCATTCTGTTACTGTAGCAATCACAAGAGGGTGCTGTATCTCTGGACATCTTACTGTCAGGATCGTCTGATTAGATATTGTCATTTTCAAAGTCTATTTTATGAAAGATGTTTAAGGAAATACAAGTGCAAAACCTTCTGGACTGAGCAGCCTATTAGTAGTCCGAGCTGTCACCATGCAGATGATCAGAGCAGTACATAAATCAAGCTTGTTAGCAGGGATCTCTTACATCTGTCAGTGGAGTGCCATGAAGGCTTCATGATTTACCTACTTGCTCAATTCTGAGTTATATTAATTCTAATATCAGACATCTTACTCACAAGACGTGTCAAGACCCTTCTCTTGTATAAAAGGGACACATACCACACACCAGTGAAATATGATTGCATATAGACATTCTAATATAAGGACAGTAACTGAGTTTGTTTTTTTCTGAAACTTAAAGCTGGGCACATTGGGGTAGATCCAGACCCACGCATGCATTACGTGCGTACGAGGGTCTGTAAGTACGATTACGTAGCCGGGAGTGCACGCCATCTGCACTCTCCGCTCCCGGTAGTAAATGTGAACACTTACATGTCCAGATTCCTACCTTAAATATTACGACTAGGTCTGCGACCTTACGGCCACAGACATAAGGCCGCATATATGCAATCTACTTATCAAAACGATACGCAGATTACGTACAATAGCTACTACACATGCGCAGTAGCTACTGTTTATTGAACTACGTCCGTCTATGGAAGACGGACGTAGTTCTGGATCCGGACCATAGTGATTACTGGGCTTCCCCCACCCCGACAATTAATTTACATGGCTATCTCCGCCTCTATGGCGGAGATACAACCATCGTAAAATAGGTGTCTGCCCCTTTTGCATACCGGCTGGCGTACGTAACAAAGGTTGTTGTGGATCTACCCCATAGAGACTTTGGGCCGTATTCACAAATCTGTTTTCACATGGAGTTGCGTGCGTATTTTTAGGTACGTTTTAACTGTGCATGCGTAGTAACTTTATTTACGTAAGTTACATGGAATATACACACGTATGTGCTTTAGGCACGGACATGTGAATCGCACTTTGGGACATACATACGGAGGGGCGGGGTTGAGATACGTACCTGAAAATTTACGTGAAAGAGGGTGGGGGGGGGCATTTAAATTAGTCTTTGAGGGCGCGGTTAGATTGAATCGCAGATACGGCATACATATACACACATATGTACACACGTAAAGTTAGAGGTGCTCTATGGAGGCGTAAGTATACGATTGCACTACCGTGAGAGAGGAGTTTCATGGGTGTTGGTGGGTGTTGGCTTGCTACGTGCGTGCGTAAAATTGCGGACTTGAGAAAAAAACGCATCTCTGAATCCGGTCCTTCATCTTAAATGGACAGATAATTGAAATGATTATACTCAAGATATGGGTAACAATTAGCCTCACGATGCTGTCGTACATACTACACTCGATTTGCCAGCAGATCTGTGTTTTTCTCTCCCATAACCTCCTGCTTCAGTCGAAATTTAAATATGCTCGGCCACAATTTGGACCTAAAGCAGAAAGTGGAAGAAGAATTGTTTGTAGAAACACTGATTGATCGTGAAAATTAACCAGTTCTGAAAATGTTATGAAATAATCAGATGTTGTTTTACATGATTCTACACCATCGTTGGACAGTGCACACTGGAAATATGTTGGCTAAAACTGTTGTTTATCGTGTGATCTGCATAATAATCAGCAGCAAAAACCATCAACATGTATCCAGCTTAAGACATAAAGAGGAATTGACTGTTTGAATTTCTCAAAGAAGGAAATAGGTGTGATGGACATGCGCTGGTGTACCCGGATATGAATATGGTGTTAGTATAATATCATAGGGATCTCAAAAAACAACAGAAGTCTGCTTAAATAGTCCTAATGTACCAGACTTTATGAGCTGTTGGCCCAAAATGCTTTTAAGGGTAGAGATAGTCAAAAAATGATTTTTAGCTGCCTCTATTTCAAATTTTTATTTTAGAATTGGTAAGTATGCTGATCAGCAAACCTACCCATTCATTCCTGGGCAGGTAAATCACCCTGTGCTATCCTAAAATTACCCAAAAACAGTCCACATGTGACATACAATATGCATCAAAAGCAATATCCTGAAATATGCAAACACCGAATAACGTGTAGAAAATATAAATAGTGGTGAAAATCTCAGGTATAGTGATATATCAGATATACAAATACTATTAAATGAGCTGTAAGTAGGGCAAATGAGTAAACGTCCAGCAGCTGTCCCTTTAGAGTGGACTAGCTCCCTCTCAGTAATGCTTCGCCCAAACCTGGGCAAAGAAATCACCCTGTAATGTACTGAATAGTCAGCCCTAAATATACCACACAGCTCTGCAATACCAACGGATTATATCAGCAGGAGATCCCAACGGCTTCCTAGTGCACTCAGAAGCCGAGATATATGGAGTCTTAGGGTTAGGCTACGGGCAGGGGAGTTTTAAGGTTAGGCTATGGGGAGGGTAGCCTTATTGTTATGCTGCAGGGAAGGGAGTTTTAGGGTCAGGCTGTGGGGAGGAGAGGGTTAGGGTAGTGGAAGTGAAGGGTTAGGATAAAGATAAGGGTTAGTGTATAAAAATACCCCATTTGGTGTGTAGGCCTCTCCTCCCTTAATTCAATAACCTTATTGCATAATCACATCAAATGAAGTTTTCATTGATTACAGTGTATAACCCTTTAAAACACATTCTACTTCTCCACTTGCCGAGGGTATTTGGAGACATAGCAGCAGAGACCTTGATGCTTTGTGTCGGCCTACTACTTGCTGTTACTTCCCATCCAGAGGTCCTGTTTTCATTTTCTTGTGGACTGAACTTACCAAGCCCTCCATTTTTGCATGCACGGCACGCATGATGTGCTACCATTTACGCTCTGTTCTGGATCAAGGCCAACATTTGACAATGGCAAAAAGCCATACATAAAAACAGGTAAAATGAATACGAAAAAACATCAGTTTTTTTCCACACCCTTCTTCAGATCCTTTAAAGGAAAAACCACCTCATTAATCTGTTTATCCAGTGTTTTCAATTGTTTGCCTCTATCTTGGATAATCAATTTAGTAAGTGAGCGTGAACATGATATCAATAACTTAGTTTAAAATTCAGGATCTTCTGATGTGAACAATGAATCTTTGAAAACTCAGAATGATCTCTCCTGTTACTGCTAAGTAGCATTTAATAACCAAGCTCGTCTGACCTGTGAAATCACAAGAACATAGAGACATTAACTTATTAATTGATATTTAATATTACAAGAGATCACAATGCTTATGCACAAAAATGCATAACAAAATTATGAAATATTATTGTTGTTGTTATTATTATTATTATTATTATTATTATTATTACAGAGGCAATAGCAAAGCCAATAGTTACAAGAATAAGGAATACAATACATGTACAATGCAAAAATTAAATACAGTACAAAAATAGCGGAACAATATGTAAGGAAAAAAAAATATGCTGGATGTGTGTGTAAGAGCAGATGAATAAGGAGAGAGATAGACAGTAGAGAGAAAAATGTGGGAAGTGATGAGAAAAAGGTAGACGGGAGATGACAGGAGGGAGGAGGATCCTGCTCATAAGAGCTAACATGCTAAGGGAGAGAGGATAAGCAAACAGGAGAAGGAAAAAAAAATATGCTGGATGTGTGTGTAAGAGCAGATGAATAAGGAGAGAGATAGACAGTAGAGAGAAAAATGTGGGAAGTGATGAGGAAAAGGTAGACGGGTGATGACAGGAGGGAGGAGGATCCTGCTCATAAGAGCTAACATGCTAAGTGAGAGAGGATGAGCAAACAGGAGACACAGGGATGAAGATGGGGAGGGCAAGTAAGCTTAGGTGGAGGAAGGGTAGATTAGTCTGAAGAAGTGGGTTTTAAGGGAGCGCTTGAAGAATTGGAGTGTGCTGGATTGCCTGATAGTGGTAGGTTGTTCCAATGGAGAGGGGCGGCCCCCCCTCTCCATACAATTTCTGTATCTCATTGATTGGAAGAAGAGAGAGATGGTTTTTTTGTGTATATCAGCTCTCTCTGGCATTGTTCTCTGCCAACAGAGTGGGAGAATGGTGGCCTTGAAAGGTAGAGGACAGCGCTATGATGTTAGCTGCAGGCAAGTTCTTTATAAAAAGCACTCTTCACTCACAGAGTGCTGAGTGCTGTGCAAGCTACCAGGTGCTGACAGCTGTGTGAGCATATGCATAGTGGTCAGCAACTGGTGACAAGACCAGGGGCGGAACTACCATTGGTGCAACAGGTGCAGCGGCACTGGGGCCCATGCTGATACAAGGGCCCACAGTCGTCATCACTGCACCACCGAAGCTCCTCACCGGGTTACTTGGGATATCATCAAGGCTAAAGAATATTTTGGGCACCTGGGCCCACAACTCGCTAGTTTCACCACTGGACAAGACATGCCCTTCCCTCTTGTTGTGGGGCCTGGCTTTCTCTATTTCACCTTATTGTCTTCCCCTAGTAAAGGCCTGCATTCTCTTGTGCCTTACTGATCTTCTCCATTTCCACTGTCAACATTGTTCCATTTGGTATTGGGAGGTTTGACAAATAGAGAAGACCTTCGCTCTTTTTCTCAGATCCTGTTGTTAGATAGTAATTACCTGCACCAGTGATCCCCCAGTAAAAAACTGAAGGTCCATTCTCCAGCACTGTCAGGACCTTCAGGATTACTATCTCCTGCGTAAGAAGCGCACTGATTCCTGTGTATGATGGTAGCTGGTGCGCATTATGTGACGTCTTATATTTAAGGCTACCTCCCCGTTTAAATCTTTGCAACATCACACGCTGCGTGATACTTTAATTCTGAGTGAGTAAGGAGGTTTCAAAGTAAGAAGGACAGAGACCTTCAGACTTCAGAGCTTATTGTAGATAGGAAAAAAAATAGTAAGTGTGTTTTGGTAAAAACAAGAATCAACTTTTGTCCTTGTTGCTTATTATACAACCATTTAATATTAGTGGAACTCACCTTGAAGGATGTTTTTAGGTCAGACATATAAGTTCTCATTCTTAATGGCTTTAAAGAAACATGGTTTAAAAATTAATTTAAAGGCAAGAAAAACATATTTTTGATATATTTTTGTGTTTTTTTCATCATTGGTTTACGTTATTAGCCTAATCCTAAATGAATACACAAATCTCCTATCTTTTCTGCAATGTTATGTTCTTTGTAAGCCCAAACTACATGAGTACAACTCCTCACAAATCCGGACCTACCCCTTATTTTGGTCTTAGTGTCATGACTTGTACCACTCTGTATGTTGTGTTTGTGTTTATGTTTGCTGAACATTTATGTTATGTCTATGCTTGTACAGTAACATAGGGGTGTGCTACCCAGTGGTATATTAATATAGCAAGAAAAAAATAGCGGAAAACTCTCCTCAATAGAGGGGGAGACCACAAGAAAAAACCCACATATATGGTGCACTAGTTCCAAAAACATTCAATTCCTTTATTGTTTACATAGAAAATAATGTGGTCAGTGAAAATTTAAAAACACACATAGGGGTAGATCCTGAGCTATGTACGCTAGTGTATTTACGGTAGCCGGTGATGTAAAAACGGTGTTTTGTATGTGCTGCGCATGCGCACGGCAGATGTTACGCCACGTAATTCTGAACGTACGTACCAGCATCGTATCAACAGCATAACTAGGAACGAAGGGTCGTAACATCCATACAACACCCGTAAATTAGCTATGGAGGTGGGGTGAGGCATTTAAATCCTACAGTATGAGCGTCTTTAGGCACTAAAGCGAAAAACGGCAAACTTACGTACGGCCGAGGGGAGTGCCTAGGGGAGTGCATAATAAATATGGTATTATCAGATATCTTATGTAAGATAAAAAGGTCAAAATTAATATGGTAAGAACAAATATCAAAAAGTGGCATACATATGAATAAAAGTCTATATAAGGTCACATATCATTCAAAGGGATGCAATTGCCGGATTGAATGGCTGATTTCAAACATTAATACAGTCGACAGCTGTATTGTAGCTTTTTGCAGTGTCTGAAATAGCCTTAGTGAAAAAAAATTTCTATTGGGAATGGGTAATTGTTGAATAGCCCTATTTCGACAATTACCCGTTCCCAATAGCAGGTAGCTTAGGGTTAGGCTGCGGGACATTGAGGGTTAGGCAGTTAGAAGGGGAAGGTTAGGGGTAGGTGGCAGCACACAGAGGGTTAGGTTAGTCTGCAAAAAACGGAGGGTAAAGCTTAGGCAGTTCAAATAGATAAAGGGCTGGATCCAGACTTAAGTAAGTGCTTGAAATTAGTTACTCATGGGCTAAACCATGTTGATTGCAGGGGAGTCATATTTCATCTGTGGCAAACAATATTAGAGTTGAGAGGTGATGTTTCCTATCCCAAGTCTAAATAACAGTGTGATAGTAAAGCTGGTCAGTATCTGTGTGCAGTAAGCAATTCAAAGATATATCCCTGCGTGCAAAGAATACAATTACCTTGACTCAACATGGTTTAACCCAGGAGTAACTCATTTCAAGCACTTACTTAAGTCTGGATCCAGCCCAAGGTTAGGGTTAGGCTGTGGAGGGTTAGAGTAACACTGTGGAACAGGGAAGGTTAAGGTTATGCAGTTAAAAGGAAAAGGCTATGATTGATTAGGCTGTGGGACAGGAAAAAATAGGGTTAGGCTGCTACAAGGGGAAGATTAGGGTAAGGGTTATGGTAAGAGTTAGGAAAAGGGGATGGTTAACTTACCTGTTGCCATTTTTTGGGGAAATCATCCGGGTACTTTGAGTATACTATTTTAATGCAGATCTGAGAATTATCCTTAAAAACCAAACTCCATTTTGTTACAGACTAATACCCCCCAAAAAAGAAACATTCAGGGAGTTTTGTTCCAAATTTTAAATCTTGTTTTTTTTCTGCATGATCTGTGCAAAAGGAATCAACTTCTGTGAAACACTGATATAATGTGTTCAAACATTTATTCAACTCCAACAATCAGTAATTGCAGTTCATTAGTATGCATGTTATTAATTGATGATTTTCTACCTTCTCTATATAAGTTTGTTTTTTTCAGATTAAATATAACAATTTATTAAATTTCTCAGTCTTGCAGGGAACCAAATTAATTTTCAGAGGTCCAAAATAACCAATGCAAAAATATAATTATTCTCCATTGTCACCATAGGTGGTGATGAAGCTACATACTTAGTTTTATGATGTGTATGATTTTCTCCTGAGTCACTGCCTATTCAAAATACCTCCTGTGATCTGAGACACTTAATAGAAATGATCTCTGCTGTAACAATGTGCTAGACTCATAACAAGAAACCAAGCTCATTGTATCGCTAAAATCTCGTTCTTGCTGTTTTATTATGAAAGATATTTTGCTAAAATACTCCTGAGAACTACATCTGCCCCTAACCTTCCAATAATTGGAACAATAGATGATCTTACAGGTTCGACAATTTTGAAATGACCACACACTGACTGATTTATCTTCAAAAATGAATAGGTAGAGAGATCTGACAAAAGATCAATCATGCAAATATCAAATCAGCAGATCAAAATTGTGTAACAGGTCATCTGTCATACCTACACACTGAAAGATAATTGTTCAGAATAATTTGTTGTTCTGACAGATTATCTCTCAGTGTATAATCAGTTTCTGTTATGAGTCTCTGAGAAAACAGGAACACAGCAGAGAAACAAGCAGGGAGAAGGAAATCATGACTCACACCTTTGCTCCAAGAGGAAGAGGTATATAAAGCCATAGCACAGGTGTAGGCAATCAGGGCGCATGAGCCTGTAATTAGTCCAATCTGAGTCCAACAGCAGCACTTAGGGGCAGGCCATGGTGACGTCAACAAATATGAATAACTAGTCCAGGTCTGCCCCTAGAGGGGAACAGGATACAGCAGTCCAGGATGTAATAGTTTCAAGTTTGATTAATAATCTAACAGATCAGAAAAAAATTCAGATTTTCAGAGAGATATAATAATCCTGAAAGCAATCAATATATGTATCATACACTGAGCAATTTTTCTCCAGGTTAGAATGATAATCTGAAACATTAATTGTCAAGGAAAAATATTCTCCTGACTTAGTTATCATAAATCAACTTACCAATATCTATTGGGAAAAGTCTGCCAGAAAGTTGTGATTGCCCACACATCGGTAAACACTGCACAATATCTGTCTATAGATTATCTGATCAAAAGTGATTGATGGAAAATATATTCAGACAAACAGGCAATAAAAAAGGATGCTTTATGATGCTCTTAAGCAGAATTTAGGTAATTGTGACTCTCAATACAATGGCAAATTATAGTCTCAAAGGGCCATATTCACACCTAAGAGTGAGTTAGGTGCGTACAGAACTGCCCCTAACTCACTTGTGCAGCCCCTGACCCGACCCCCGTTTTTTTTTTCCTTCAGTACCTCCCAATTCTGTATAACACATAACATTGGATCCAGTACTAAGTTAAAAAGAAGTGGGGACTGTGGGCACCCCTGTCAAGTTCCACGTTTCATAGTAATTACTGAGCTCCTAAGACCATTCAGCAGCAGAGAAGTAGCTGGGTCAGTATAAAGAAAATCAATCAGGGCTCTAAAATCCGGTTCGAAGTCTCTGTACTGAAGCACTCGCTGCAGATAGGGCCAGGAAACAGAGTCAAATGCCTTTTGAGCATCCAGGCCAAGCAACACGCCGGGGGAGCTGTGCATACCCGATGCCACTACCGCTGCTATAGCTGGACGTATCCCCCGAACAGAGTGACAACCCACCACAAAACCTAGTTGGTGGTCTGTCAGAATATTTGAAAGAGAAGATTGAAGGCGCGTGGCCATTATCTTTGCTAAGAGTTTACAGTCTAAGTTTAGTAGTGTTATTGGGAGGTAAGATGAGGTTAATTGAGGATCCTTTCCAGATTTTGGGAGGAGGATGGTGTACGCTTGATTAAATGATGTATAAAGAGGGCGTTCTCTGTGTATCTTTCTGAATATTTCAAGGAGAAGTGGGGCAAGTTCGGATTCCGCCCCCCATTTTAAAGTACCTTATGGCACTTAACGTGCGTAGCTTCCTTCTTAAGAAGAAAATTACGCATGGACAATGCCTCTCCCTGCCTTTCCCAGACCCTCCCCGACTAATCTAAATCTTTTCTCCCTCCCACTTCTAACTAAACACTTCCAGACGCAGCATTAGGCCACCTCTTTCTAACAAAACTACATAACTGGTACGTAGATTGCGTAAATGATCTACCATGCATGCGTAGTAGGTCATTTCGGAAATCTACGCACCTAAGAAGCCGAAGCTTCTTAAGTGTGAATAAGGCCCAAAATGCTGATAACCAAGGACTGGATGCAGATTTATGATCTTGCTGTGACTAGAGCTTCCAGCCTTCTATGTGGGCAAGAAGGCCCCATTCCTAGCATGCACAAACTTACCACAGTGGAGGGTGCTTACTACACATAATGGACCTGATTCACACTTAAGAACGTGATAGGTTCCTAAATATACGCAACTAATAGCAATGAAACTCCCTCAGCACACCCTCGATTTTCAGGTTCTTATGTGACGCACGAGTGCCATAGGGCTCCCTTAACTGTAGGTTCTCATTTGAATGCATAGGGCGTCTACTTATGAAGTTAACTGCATAACCGCACCTTCATTTGCTCATTTAAATGCCTCTCTCCACCCAAATCTTCGTATCTGCCGAGTTCATTATTCATGGAATGCCCATTTTTTGTATGTTTCTACGAACATAGAGATTTTAAGTTTGTAATGTATAAGCACGGAATTTGTGAACTTAAGTCCAACGTAAATAGCATAAAAAGGTTACTACACATGCGCAGTGCATCCGTTCTTAAATATACGCACCTAAAATCATAAGAATTCTTAAGTGTGAATCAGGTCCAATTTCTGCAAATTGGTAGATGAGCTATACTTCATCTTAGGGTTAGGGATAGACTGTTGTTAGGGTTGGGGTTAGGGATAGACTGTTGTTAGGGTTGGGGTTAGGGATAGACTGTTGTTAGGGTTGGGGTTAGGGATAGACTGTTGTTAGGGTTGGGGTTAGGGATAGACTGTTGTTAGGGTTGGGGTTAGGGTGCGGAAATGGTTAGTGTAAGTGTAGGACTTTTATGTGTCAGCAACATTAAGGTCAATGGACCTGATTCAGACTTAAGAGTGCTTTATGAACGCATGGAACAGCTAAAGTCAACACTTTTGTGGCAAGTGCACTCCCATGACACTCCCTTTTAACAGACTTTTGCGTATCATTGTGTGGACTTAGGGACCGTATGTGCGGAAGTGTCTAACCCAGCCCATACTGTACAATTTAAAGTCCTTCCCCTACCCACATTACGTATTCTCCCATGTACGGAGTATTTTCATGCTCTGTCGTACGGAGTTAAGTGAGTAAAGAAATTAACTTTGTACATAGTGAGATGCTGGCTTGTATTCAGACCTCCGTCTTCTGTGCCCGTCCGTCTGTAACTAATCGATTGAAGTTACTGGGCATGTGTAGAAATTATTGTATGCTATTAACGTAGCGTTTTGCTATGTAAATTGCGTACACGCGGTCTTAAAGACGCGGTCTTAATCGATTAGTTACGGATGGACGGGCACAGAAGATGGAGGTCTGAATACGGGCCGCTATGCGTAACTTCTGACACGCGCAGATCGCTAAAAAAGGCCACCTTACAAACATGGAACGTGTATTTTTGCAAACGTTACTAAGTCTGAATACAGTCCAATATAATACCATTGGCCTTCACGTGGTCAAGTTTATTTTTATTGGCATTCATACATGTTGAATTAATGCTGTTGAGTGTATGCATGTTGATAACTCGCATACCACTCCCTTCGGAGTGTGTTCATAGCCATTTAGATATGGGAAATCTAGGAACCTTTACAGACTTTGGATTTCATATCACACACATTGCTGCCAATTGCAGCAACACCATTATATGACTTTTAACCAGGGT
>WWET01001750.1:64564-77204 GCA_011038615.1 Limnodynastes dumerilii | reverse complement strand
CCTGTGGCTGGCGTAATTACCCACTGTTACGCCAGCTGAAGGCTACCTTAACTTCAGCCGGCGTAACAGTAGGTAATTATGGCATCGTAACAGCGCTAACCCGCCCTCCCTCCCTCATTTACTTACCTTCCTTCGCCTCCCTTCCGTAACGGTTGTGTAGTAACGGCGAGAAACGCCCCCTCGCCATAACTACGCAACAGTTAGGGCGATCCGATCCTAAGGATCAGGTTTCCCTAACTACGCCCGGCAACATCTGCACGGTGCATACACAGAACGGCAGAAATGCCGTTCTTACGCATACGGCCGCCTAGTGCTAGTGCAGCGACCATAGCTCTAGATCAGATGAGCCTATCACTTACCTTCCCCCGCCTTCTGTAAGGCCCCCCTCGTCGTAACTACGCAACAGTTAGGAACGCCCGATCCTAAGGATCAGGTTTCCCTAACTACGCCCGGCAACATCTGCACGGTGCATACACAGAACGGCAGAAATGCCGTTCTTACGCATACGGCCGCCTAGTGCTAGTGCAGCGACCATAGCTCTAGATCAGCCCCAATGAGCCTATTCCAAACGTAATAATGACATCCAAATTACGCTCGCAGCATTCGTAAATCTGGCTGTGGGAACGCATTGCGCATGCATGTGGCAGATGTTACTCATGGTAACTCTGATCATACAGAACTTGTATGTAACTCTGTACAATAGGGCGTGACATCCTACGAAAGCCGAATATACGCAGGAAAACAGAGGGAAACATATAAATTATACAGTATGGGCTGAGTTGGACACTTACGTACGACAAGGCATTATTTACGACTAGAGACATGCAAGGAAAAGTTAGGTAGAGTTCTGAACACTTAAGTCAGCTAATTTACGTACGTACGAGGGGAGTGCCAGGAAGAGTGCATTGGGCCGTATTCAGAGATCCGTTTGCAAACGTGAATGCAAATAAACGCACGCACGTAGCTAGGACCACCCACCAAAACCCCTGACACTCCCCTCGCAAATCCATGCTCTCGTAGACTTACACCTCACTAGACCAGTTGTATCTTTGACAAAAAAGCAATACAGATAGAATAGAAAAACCTTCTAAAAGCACTAAATAATCATCCACAGCTTGTAAACTAGAGAGAGTCCAATAACCTCCAAAGTTAGAAACCAGAAAAAATAGAAGTTAAGAAGACAGCGCTAATTAAAATGTATTAAAACAATGAGTCCAAATTTGAGAGTCTATACAGGCGGGATACAGGTATGTATAAAGTATCCTTATAAAAGTTCAATCTGTATGGGAAAGTACTTAAAAGCAAAACCCAAATGTTCAGGCCTCAAAAATTCTTCCACAGACCCTCAGGTATTAGATCATATATAAATAATCCCAATAAAAACAGATCACCATCCACTAAACAACCTAATACTAAAACCCAGGGTGAGATAAAATACTGAATTTTACTGGTAATAAACTAAAATCCACATAGAAGTGAATAATACATCATAACATCATAATACAAATAGAGAAGATTCTCCTACCAAGAGGGAAGACAAAAGTCAGGAGCCAAGCTGGATATAAAGGACGTCCAACGGCAGCTACTGATGGTAAAATGAATCCTGGACAAAGTCACCACGCTGGAGTAGGAGTTCAAAAACGGGTCTGGATACTTGACATGTTTCAGGTGCTGCCCTTTCTCAAAAGTATTCCAGACGGTGAACAAAGCAGAGTTTTTATGGGCGCCTTTCTGACGTGGTTTCCGGTTGTGTCCATTGGTAGTCATGGTGATCGGAGAGCTTCCTGTTGCATGATTCGGATGTTGTATTGACTCAAATTCAGAAAGGCGCCCATAAAAACTCTGCTTTGTTCACCGTCTGGAATACTTTTGAGGAAGGGTAGCACCCATAAATGCAAGGGGAGACCACTCCCCTTGCATTTATGGACTTCCAAAAACAGGATTCTACCTTAAATGTTACATACCGGTCTCACAGAAAATGGGGCCAAGCCCTTGCAGTACAATTACCGTACTCCCCCACCCAACATGCATATGTGCTGAACGCATGGTAGCACGGTGGCTCAGTGAGGAGCACTTGGGCATTGCAGCACTGAGGTCTTGAGTACGAATCCTGGACTGGACCTTATCTATGTGGAGTTCTTCCCTTGTCTGCGTGAGTTTCTTCCGGGTGCTCCGGTTTCCTTCCATATGCCAAAAACATACTGATAGGTTAATTGACTGTTCACTAAATTAACCCTAGTGTGTAGGTGGGTGTGTCTGTTAGGGACCTTAATATGTAGCTCCATTAGGGGCAGGCACTGATGTGAATGTCTCTCTGTAAATCGCTGCGATCAATTTGTGGTGTTATATAAATAAGCTTTAATAATAATAAAATTGTATGAGGGTTGTCCTGTCCTGCCGTTGGAAAGACTTCCAGCACATAAGCCTGGATCATGAGAATTGATATCCGTGTTAGAAGCCTTTACTTAATGCATTCACAGTAGTGAATGCTTTTTGCACGCAGAATGCGGAAATCCCCCACATTTCATAATTCTGGATCTCATGTTGGCCTACCCTCCATCTTCTTGGGACTCTGCCATTCATGCTCACGTATTGACATTAAGAGACTCCAGTGTATAAAACAGAAGTGAAGTGGGTGATACGAGGTATTTCTATTAAATAACGAGACTGATTAAATAACTCACTTTTATTTATTGGTATTACAAATGTAATGCTTGTCCTCTTCAATATACTCCCCATTTGCACTAATACATTGCTGTAGTCTTGTTGTCCACTGGTCGAAGGCATGGAACAAATGTATTTCTGTCAGTTGTTTCAACATATCTGCTGTTTTCTTCTTTACAGCATCAACTGACTCAAAATGTGTCCCTTTAAGCATTGATTTAACTTTTGGAAAAAGATAAAAGTCACAAGGTGCTAAATAGGGCGAATATGGAGGATGTTCAAGTGTAGTAATGTGACGGTTGGTCATAGAAAGAGCTGTGTGAGCAGGCACATTGGGGCAGATCCAGAACAACGCGGACACGTAAAATCGTGATTTTGTATGTACTGTGCGCACGATAGATGATACGCTACATTACGTAACGTAACTCTGAGCGTATGGGCCATTCATGTATTAGTTGCGTAAATTTGTACGTGTGGGCGTGGCAATTTTACGTGTGCCAAAAGTATGTCTAAAATATGCAATGTAGGCGGAGGTTTTCATTTAAATTGTATAGTATGGGCGTGCTTATCTGCGTAAGTCCGTGTTGACCACCCGTACAGCTGTTACGCTGTCAAAAGTTAAGGTAGGGTTTGAAAAGCGGAAATTTGACCAAAATACGTACATCCAAGGGGAGTGCCTAGGGGAGTGTATAGAAGGTACGCACGCGTAAATACTCTACGCTAGTAAACGGATTGCAAGCGGAGTTCTGGATCTACCCTATTGTGCTGGTGAAGAATGAAACCATTTTTCCATAGTTGCGGCTGTTTCTTTCTGACTCTTTCTCTCAGCTTTTTCAAAACTTCCTTATAATAATGCTGGTAACTGTTGTGCCTTCTGGAACCCAATCTGCCGCATGTTCAAGGTCACAACGTATGCAGTTAAAACCGGTTCTGACTGCTTTGTTTACTAGGTGCAATCCCAGTCTCGTTATTTTATAGACATACCTCGTATATGGTGGAATGCCATACCGTCATGTCTCCAACTGATTTACTGAAAAGTTATAAATCTCCATTCGTTTCTATTATTTTTTATATTTCAGTACGGCCTCTTCTAAATGTCCATACCACAAAGGACCTATGCTATAAAATTCTAACCAGCCCAGCACTGGTCACCCCGCCATCACTTCTGTTTACCATATATATTACATATTAAATAAAAAATATTTTGAAAGAATGGAAGGAAATAAAGCAGGAACTGGACAGTTGTAAGGTTGTTCTGTAATGCAGCAATGAACTGTCAAAGCCAAGGATATATGTAGCACAGGAAATCTCAGATATGATTTCATCACACAGAGTCATGCAGTAATAAATACCAGCCTGCGATGAAATTAATGACGCTTCCTTTCTGAGAGGTTCCAATGTTATACAACTCAGTCAGTTGTATGGTCCTAATAATGTTCACTACAGCTCAGGGAATAAGTATTTAATCAGACTGAAAGCATGAAATGTGGTCAGAAATATATTGCCTTCTCTTTCCTTTTATTATTACTAAACATATAAGTCAATACTGACAAATGTTGATTTGTATGTTCAATAATATTTGCAGTAAACAGTTTTCCTTTGGTAATATGCTTATAATAAGGAGAACCATATACAGTATATAGGGGATCATTAAACCCCTCTTGCACATGTGCCTGAGTCAGAGTTTTGGGCAATTGAGTCATACTTTACAGTTGAAAGAAGATACAGGTAAAGTGTAGGCATCTGAGAGCATATCCGCAGTCCTATACATCCATCTACAAAGCCTGCCCTGCTTTCATTACTAAGGAGCCACATGGTAATTATCAGTAGATATACCAGGGCAGGTTCAAATGAATACACCTAACACAATGGTATATTATATAACTATCAATCAGCTACACGCTGTGTACACCTGCCTAAACAGGGTGATAGGCACATAGGGCCTGATCCAGAGCTACGATGTTACACTGAGTGCTGTAGCGCTCAGCGTAACATCGCTGATCTGGCCCGACACTCCCCCTTGTAGGAGCGTATTAACTCTCCCTTTCCATAGTGGCATTACGCTTATGGCCGCCGTACTAGCGACGGCGGCCGTAGCTCTGGATCAGGCCCATAGGGTCAGATCCTGAGCTATGTACGCTAGCGTTTTTACACTAGCCGCTGACGTAAAATCGCCAATTTGTATGAACTGCGTATATTTCTGATCGTACGTCACTTCAGCGTAAATACGAATAAAAGGCCGTGTCTTCCATGCGACACCAAGAAATACGCTTCGTATGCGGAGTGAGGCATTTAAATCATACAGTATGGGCCGGGTTAGGCCGTTACGTACGTCAATGCATTACATACGTCCGTGTTTACACTTGGAAAAGTTAAGGTAGGGTTTGGCAAACGTAAATCGAGTGAAGTACGTACGAACGAGGGGAATGCATAGTACTTACGATAGAGTAAACACACTACGCCAATTAACGTAAAAACAACTTAGGTCTGGATCTACCCCATAGTTCATAATGCAGCTAACATGTGGATAACTTAAGATCAGTATCTATAGAGGAGATGAATGGGACATGCCAGTAAGTAATTGTTTTCCCTGGTGGAAACAGGTCCACCTGGTGGAAGAAGGAAGTGGACTGCTGGTGTGAGTGGAGAGAGGGGGAAGCAAGAAAAAGGAGTGGATATAGGATGCAGTGAGGATGTTAAGTTTAGGAGGGCTAGGCTAGCCTGCACAGGTGCGTTTTGAGTGAGCGCATGAAGACCAGCAATGTTAGGGAGAGTCTGACTGAAGAAGAGAGGTCATTCCATTGCAGAGGTGCAGCACGGGAGAAGTGCTGGATACGGGCATGAGATTTGGTGATCAGTAAGGAGGTCAGACAGCGCTGGTTAGCAGAACGGAAAGGGCGGGAAGGGGTGTGCATGTTGATGAGGGAAGAGAGGTAGGGAGATGTGTATGAGGAGATGGCCTTAAAGGTGAGGGTAAAGAGTTTAAAAAGAGGTCTGAAGCGGACAGGAAGCCAGTTGCTAAACCACATTGCTGTTCTTTATTGTCAGTATGGCCAGGATGATGAATAAAGCAATTGGTAAATTCCAACATTCAAACACAAACAGCAGCATATCCATTCTCAGATCCCTGCAGCTAACTTACCACGCAGTACCCTTTGTTCACCAGCCACTAAGCTGCCATTGGTTGTCCCACCCACAGCATAAACCAGCTATTTGGTCCCAGAACTAACTAGCTCCACTTAGACCCAGGTCTTCCACTGTTTGCTGTAATTATTTTATGTTCTTCAGATTAGACTTTTTAAAATACATTTAAATTTATATATGCCGAGTTGTCCACCATAATTAACATTGATATTGGGCCTACCGTACCTTAAGAGAAAGAGAGGTGTTTAAAAGATGTTTCAGCATATCATAGTATTATTAAATAGAATTGGTAAATAATTCAATTTGCAAAAACATAACATAGTAAGCATAATAGGTGATAACTTTTGGAGGTAGCAGAATCAGTCACATCATTGGGCATATTGAAGCTAACATGTGGATAACACAAGATGAGTATCTATATATATATCTATATATGAATGGGACATGCCAGAAAGTAATTGTTCTCCCTGGTGGAAACAGGAGAGGCGTGTGAGGGAATTAGTTATGTAAACTCATCAAGGCATATAAAACCCCTGAGAAACATCAAAAATGAGCTCCATCAGCTATGTACCCGACAAAGAGCTACATCCAGACTTAAGTTCACTTTAAGCATGATAGCGTAGCGTAGCGTAGTTACACACTACTAAGTATAATGCACTCCACGGGCACTCCCCTTGCACGCACGTAATTTAGCTGATTTACAAGTTTAAAATAGTAGTTACGAACAAATTATGATGAGAATTACGATGTGTAACATCTGCTATGAGCATGTGCATTGCGTTCCCACAGCCAGATTTACACATGCAGCATGCGTATATTCTCTGCCGCACTTAAGTCTGGATCTGGCCAAAAAAGCTCACACGAGCCCATAATAAATGCTTCACCCCATTACTAACATGCTTCACAGTGCACCACAGTGTTAAAGGTCCACTGTCCCTGAATATTGGGATAGAATTGGGAAACAGTCTCATGGGACCCTGGGGCCGCATTGGAGTTCGTGAGCTTGCAAAACAACACAACATGTCCTATAATTTGCCACGATCCCAATCAAAGTCTCATATAACCTTTTTGTTTTTTACAACCCCTCCAATATGTTATGACACCCAGTATGGAAAAAGCATTGCCTGACACTATGTTGGCACATCAATCATTCAAAACATTGTTTTGTTTTGGGGAATTAAGGGTTTATTTAGACAGTGAAGATCTGGCAAAGCTTCATAAACTCTTGCTCAAATTGTCATGGCAACCAGATGATGCATTGATTTTTTTTCCCTTTTAATGGAGTTTGAGAAGTGGGAAACAGCAGGGAAATTGCAGGGTAGCAAACTAATCAGTGTTTTATGAGGCTTTTATTAAGATGTTCAATATTTTGTATATTGTAGATATATATTTACAGAGTAATCTTATTTCTTTAATATTTTCCACAGCACAGTATTTTAAGGAAATCTTTTTCACTCTGTTCAGACATTATTCAAAAGTTGTTTTGTTTTTCATAGCATAATCCTACAGTTTATAACATGAATGTGTGAATGAGCAGGAGTTAACACATTGAGTCCACTGTGTATGCCATGTGAATTAAAGGTTATGCATTGAGAACAGGTTCTTTGTCTGTGTCAGTTTATTCAACCTAAACATAATTTCCTGGTTTTTGTACAATATTATTGGGCTTAATCATGGTTGCCGAATTTTGGCAGCTCCCGGAGAGAAGCTAGCGACGCATACAGGGGCGGGGCTTAATGACGTGGGTTATGCAAATCGCGTCATTAGGCTCCGCCCCCTGGCTCATACTGACCCGTCTTTACTTTAAATAGGCGTCGGGACAGGGCTTGATGCCGCAAATCTAAAAATATGTATTTGTGTATTTAGCAATCTAACACAAAATACAGGATGATGTTAAATAAAATGAAGACATACTAAACATTGGGCTGGATCCAGACCTAGTTAAGTGATTGAACTTAGTTACTCCTGGGCTAAAACCATGTTGATTGCAGGGGAGTCATATTTCATCTGTTGCAAACAGTATTAGAGTTGAGAGGTGATGTTTCCTATCCCAAGTCTAAATAACAGTGTGATAGTAAATCTGGTCATTATCTGTGTACAACAAGCAATTCAAAGATATATCCCTGCATGCAAAGAATATAATTTACTTGACTCCCCCTGAAACCAACATGGTTTAGCCCAGGAGTGGCTTTCCCTTCTCATTTTAAGCACCTTCTTAAGACTGAATCAGGCCCTTTGTCGTTAAGTAGATTGCAATGGATGAATATGCTACTAGGTGGAGATATACTGTGTGGGAAAGAAGAGGAGAATAATAAAGTTACAGATGAAAAAACTTTGCTCTTAATATTTTGACTTAATATATACCACACCTGCTACATGTACATGGCCTACATCACGTTGTGGTAGATTTATCAAACACCTCTACTTTTACCTCCAAATTTTAGCTATCATTTTCTGAAATGAACTAGGCAAATTATAACTAGAATCTGATTAATTGCTATTATTTACATCTCTTCATTTCTCTCTACATTTATTTCTCTGTCTCTATTTCATAACAACATGTAGTAAACCTTTAAAATTTTAAAATCTTAAAACAAAAATATAAACATTTAAGGAAAAACTAAAAACAGTTCCTCACATAGCAAGATTATCCATACATACATTTGGGCCCATTAGTCATTAAGGTGCAGTTTACCCGAACTTATTTTTATGGGTAAAAGTAAATGTAAAGTGTGATGGGGGCCCCAATCCCCAGTAAATTGCTCCATTGGGTCCTAATCCTGCTTTGGTTCCTTATCAGAACCAATTATTATGAATTAGCAAACCATAATAAAAAATAAAAGCCTTAGGTCTTATATGCAAATTAAAACATTTCATATGTTATTGATTAATCAATATTTTGATCCTTAAGCTATATACAAATCCATGCTTGTATTTTAGGGGTAGTAATGCATGCACAGAAGGGAAGAATAGGCACTTTTGGTAAATAACATTGGATTGCACAGAGGACAAAGGAAAAACATTGTCTACATTTAGAATTGAAAGGTAGCTTGTCCTAATCCCAGCTCTTAGATACGCAGGTCCAGATTCACAGTTACGTAGATTTACTCTTACGTACGTTGTTTTAAGAATTGAGCTACTACGCATGCATAGTAGATCAATTCTGAACACCGTACACAAGATGAAACCTATGTAACTGTAAATCTGGACCGCAGTCTATATAATTTTTTTTAATTGTTTTTGCCTTTGTCTCAAACCAAAAAAATATATAAATATTTTTCTCCCTCATCGGCTGATTACTGGCTTGGTCAACTGTCACTCAACTCTATCTTCTTGACAACAAATCATATTTATGTATTTCTTCAACCAAATATTAAACTACATATTGGATGCCTCATAAATACAAAAGTCAAGAGTTAAGATTTAATTTTAGTAATGCAATACATAACATCCTTTTTGGTGCGGACAGTCCATGTTAAACGCATTCATAAAAATATCTGAGTTATTTTCTTAAATAAAATAGACATTAATGATACCCTTCTATTTTATCATGAACCATAATACACATAAGTACACCTATAGCCCCATATTTAAGAATAAATAAATAATTCAATATTCTGAGAAGTCTGAAAAACGCTACAAAATAATGCTGATCCAAGAGTAGGTCCCAGGTCTGGCTACCACCGTAGCAGAGACGTTGATAATACCAACCAGCTAATGACTTCACTGGTACTTAAAAAATACTGAAAAAGATGGAAAAGTAGGTCCGGTTAAAGTCCAGCACTTTATTTGTGTGAAGTAGTTGTCGTTTCAGCAATCGCTATTTTGACAGTGAGGCAGTCTAATGTCAGCTGTAGCAGATTAGACAGTATAAGAGTTTGGAAATGTTTATTTTGGGCATGAATACAGTGACAATAGTTCTAAAACTCAACGTTTACGCTGCCGGGCACCTGCTGTAATATTTACTGTTCCTGGTACCCATGTGCTATGCTCTGCTGTGCTTCCCTGGTTATTGGTTAGGGTTAGGAATTAAAGTTAGTGTTAGAGGTCCTTGTTCAGAGATCCGTCTGGCGATCGGTTCGCGAATATACGCACGGACAGAACAAGTAACACCCACCAAATCCACAGCCACTCCCCTTGCTAATCTGTGCCCACTGAGACTTCCGCCTCCATAGACCAGCTGTAACTTTCCGTGGCCTTTTCCGAGTTTATGTGTCTTCTGTCAGTGCGTATCTTTATAATCACGCCCACTTCCCTTCATTTATATGCCTCTCCCGCCCATTTCTATGTAAATTCCTCTGTGCGTATTTTTCAGTGGGAGATCCGTCCGTATTTACCCACGTCCGATTCACTAGTCAGTCTGTGAGGCACTTCTGTGCGTATAGTCTACGTGAACAGCGTATAAAAAGTTACTACGCATGCGCAGTTGAAACGTACTTATAATTACGCACGGAACAAGGAGAAAAACTGATCTCGGCCCTGAATACGGACCAGAATTAGGGTTAAGATAAGGGTTAGGATTAGAGTTAGATTAGGGTAACTAATTAGGGTTATGTTTAGGATTAGGATTAAGATTAGGAATTAAGGTTAGGAATATAGAAATTAGGGTTAGGTTCAGAATTACTAAAATGATACCAGCATTTTAGCGTCGGCATATTATCTGTCAAAAAATGTGGGAGTGGCAAAGCACAATCTTATTTATATACATTACAAATATACATCACAGTCCTTCACAAAAATATTTGAAAGGGACACAGTGTCAAATATTGAAATCATTCATTTATGGGGGCATATGCCATGATCCAGAGCCTCTCTCTTGCTCTTATATTTACCAACATATATCATTTACTATGAATATTGTAACTGAAACTAAATACATGTATCTTTCACCTCCTGGTATCCATACACAAATAAATGTACATAGTCTATTTTGTATTTAAGTGAATCTCAAATAAATGATGGAGCTTAGTTATTTTTTATATTAAAGATTGTTGATTTGTGTAATCTCCAATGTAATTTGGGAGACACATAATTGCTTGTTGTTATATTCTTAGCAATGTCTTGACTCCTGATTAAGTGTTTGAAATTAGTTACTCCTGGGCTAAACCATGATGATTTCAGGGGGAGTTAAGTTAATTGTATTTATTTGTATGCAGGGATATAGCTTTGAATTGCTTACTGCACACAGATTACTATCACACTGTTATTTACACTTGGGATAGGAAACATCACCTCTCAACTCTAATACTGTTTGCAACAGATGAAATATGACTCCCCTGCAATCAACTTGGTTTAGCCCAGGAGTAACTAAGTTCAAGCACTTAACTAGGTCAATGGGCTGGATCCAGAACTACGCCAGTCTCCTAAAAGACCGCATATACGCAATCTACGTATCGAAACAATACGCAGATTACGTACAATAGCTACTACGCATGCGCAGTAGCTATTGTTCATTGAATTACGTCCGTCTATGGAAGACGGACGTAGTTCTGGATCTACCCCAATGTCTATAAAAATAGGGGTATTAGATCTGCTTTAGTGTGTCTTCATATTGATTTAGTCTTTTCAGTGTAGTCCCTTAGTAGTCATTAGCCTTATTAGTATTTATATATTAACAGCTACATAAGCTGTGGTGGTAGAAAGTATCATGAGGTAGTGTATCTCTGCACAAGCCAGGGGTGTGGCCTACCCTTAATCACACGGAAGACAGGGTATTGTTCATGGCCTGTCCGGTCTTCCTTGTTCCTTTTGTCCCAATTAAACTACAAAGTTAAAGAATTATTGGTACCTCAAAAAAACCAAAAAAAAGAGAAATAGACACCTAAAAGTGCAAAAAAGGCAGTCAATGTGTTCTTCCATATGCAGGGAATAAAGAGCCAGATCCTAAACTATGTACGCGAGCCATTTTACATTAGCCGCTGACGTAAAATCGCCCATTAGTATTTACTGCGCAGATGTTGCGCCTCATAACTCTGAACGTAGGTACCAGCCACGTGTCAACAGCGTAACTACGAACGAAGGGGCGTGACACCCATACGACACCCGTAATTACGCCTCGGAGGTGGGGTGAGGTGTTTAAATCGTGCAGTATAGGCGTGCTTAGTCATCTACGTACGTGATGCCTTTACGTACGTCAGTAGTTACGCTTTGAAAAGTTAAGGTAGGGTTTGACAAGCGTAAAACGGCCAAAGTACGTACAAGCGAGGGGAGTGTCTAACCGGTTTTTATATAGCGCCACAGATTACATAGCACTTTACAATTTAACAATCAGTATAAACAACACTGGGTAATAACAATTACTTGGCGATACATAACACTGTCCTCATATAACATACTTATTTATTTAAAATATATTTTTTTTACCCTGCCAGTATTTGGTCTCACTAATATGTGGCCTATATTTATATCTTTCTAAGATTCCGCTCTTTATGCAACCAAGCAGACTTGCCTTGAAAGCATGTCTGAGAGCAGTGACTACCAGGTGGTGTATGTCCATAGAAGTTATTTTGGTAGCTTAAAGGGTCCTTCTACATGAGTAAGCTCTCTGTATGTCCCAATATAGGAACTTTCACGGTTTAGATTAGCTCCACCATTATTAGAATAGTCTTGGAAGTGACCGGTGGCTTATCAAATATTTGTTTGTAACAAATATTACTGCATTTAATTATGCAGATAGAATGGCAGGTTAGCTACTGGTTAATAACAGTGGGCCGTATGCAGACTACCGGACGTATAAGGTATAAAACAGGGGTCCTCAAACTACGGCCCGCGGGCCACATGCGGCCCGCTGAGGACATTTATGTGGCCCGCCGAGTGTTTATACCGCCGCTCA
>WWET01001750.1:47295-58086 GCA_011038615.1 Limnodynastes dumerilii | reverse complement strand
ATTTTCTAGGATATTTGGAGTAGGTGGCGCTCAATTGTAGGAGTTTTTAGTGTCAGTGAGACAAAACATCAATGACCAGACATATAAACATGGGGGAAGAGAGAAAAAAATAATAGTGTAGTATGTTCAACACCAATATTAGTTATTAGTTCTAGATTTTATGCGTACCAGAAATTTTCTTGGTTGTTTGCATTAAGTATAGACCTTTAAACCAGGGGCTTCCTTCCATGGTATGTATGAAAAAAAATCACCAGACTCATAGTGTACCAAATTGTATGACCTTTTATCTGGACTCTCAATATAATCTATGTACCACAATGCAATAAAGTATAGGCAATTAGAAAATGTAGGCGATTAAAAAGATAGCAAGACTTTGCTTAGCTGTGTATTGGTCCGGGTCCGTCTCCTGGGGTAACTCACTCCGGGCGGCGGAATAGCGGTGCAGATACCAGCACGGCAGGTGAGGTCGGACCCGCACTCGTCTCCTGGGGTTTTTCACTCTGGGTGGCGGGGTTGCGGTGTCCTTTTACCGATCATGGCAGATGGCAGGATTTCCAATGAGAGCAGTCCTCGGGCTCTCGTAACAGATGGCAGAGATATTGCCAGGTGGTTCTCGGGCAGTCACAGCAGATGGCAGGATTTCAGGTTGTTCAAAGTGTAAAAAGTTCTTTAAAAGCCGATCAGGATCGAGGGCTAATTTTTAAATGTGAGTAAAAAGTATGGACCAACGCGTTTCATCCTAGGGTATCAATCTACCCGTACGGACATCATCAGGGACACAAAGTGATGAGTGTAGCAACCATGTTGGCGCCTTTTAACAGTGGTTTGATGGACAGATGTTGTACGTCACGGACACACCGGCTTTGCGGTTTCTTCGGCTGTGTTTTGATTATCTCCTGTACATACAACATGTAACAAAGTGCAAAGTGCAACTATGTGTGCAAGGTTATTTAGTAATACATTATTTATTTGTAAATAAACTAGTTAGAATTGAATATTAATTTTTTTATTTTAATAACAAGTGTAAAGTGTCAAAGTGCATTATAAGTTAAGGTGACTAAGTGATTATAGAAGCATTATAGGAACGAAATTTATAAATAACAGGTTTGAAAGAATTTATATTAAAAATACTTTAATTAATTAGTTTGTTAAAATAAGAGTAAAAAAATTAAATAAGAATTGATGAGTCAGATAATTTATAAGAACAAATAATTAGTTTAAAAAAAATAATAAGAAAAAATAAGGGGATTTATTTAATAGAATATTCATAATTAGAGTTTTTTTTAGATTTAGACCATAAATAAATAAAAGTGGTTTTGCTTAAAACGATAAAATATTATATTCAGTTTCTTTGAGAGACATATACACACACACACATGTGTTGACACTTTTACATGTATATCTAGATATATTTATATAGATACATATTAGGGTATGATTATAGTGTACGTATATTCCCCCCGCCCCCCTACACTAACTTCAGCGGAGGGACGCTGGGGGACGTCCCCTCCAGCGTCCCTACGGCGCTACTTTCTACGATCGGGTGTTTCCATAGTGACGCCGGGCAACATCTGCCCGGCACATGCGCATTACGGCTACTAGCTCTGGATCAGACCCAATGTCCATTTACAGTGAAAATAGGCATTATCACCTAAAAATTAAGTTTGTAATTATAGCCGATAGATAGATAGATAGATAGATAGATAGATAGATAGATAGATAGATAGATAGATAGATAGATAGATAGATAGATAGATAGATAGATAGATAGATAGATATTACCTTGAACAGCAGCTGGTGCATTCCTCTAGAGAGTAGGAATGGTTTACCATGCTGACGCTGAAATTACTACAAGACTCAGCAATGCTGAGCCTTGTAGTTCTATCAGCGCAGCCTGGCTAAGCCTTACAAGCATGCTGCGCTTGGCTTTTGTACACTGGAAAACACATGTCAAGTATATTGACATGTGTTTTTAAGGTTCGGTGTTGGGCGCTTTCATTGAAAGCTCCCCACACACAAGACGCTTTTTTTTAAAGTGCGTTCCCGTCGAACTAAAGGTGATTTAGTATAATCGCCTTTAGTGAATATGACGAGTTGTATGTTTCATATGGCAAACATCTGGATGATTTTTGTCCAGCGATGTTTGCCTTGTCGATTTTGCTAAAGGCTACTTTGCCGGGACTTTGCCTTTAGTGAACATGGTGATTGCATAATCGCCTGCAAAGTCCCGGGAGTTTAGCAAAATCGACTTTTGTAAATGATGCCCCTGAGTCCAAAGGCAAAGCGTTGCTAGAAATAGGAATAGCTTAAAAAGCATCATTTTCATTAGAGGTGATATCTCTTACTCTATTCAGAGATATCTGAAGCCCAACCCCCCGAGTCATCAGTATTAAAGCAGCAAAACAACAATTGTCTGTGATGTCATAATGATGATGATTACACTGTGTAATGTCAGCCAGAGTTGGCCAGTGGTGTTTTCCAGTTGTAGGAACAAGTAAATATGTTTTGTTCCATCCCTGTCCTGAGCTGTAGTGTAATGTTATTACTGGCTTATTCTCACCTCCTCTCCATCTGGTCACGCTTTAGGGTGAAGTATCTTCTGTATGAGAAGAAGATACAGTCTCATATCTGTGCACAAGTCCTCCAGTAGAAAGATCTCAGTAACTGTTATTGATATGAGCTTGTAGAGTGAATTAGTTCAGATTAACAGTTATTTAAACAACACACCAATCATGTATTTATTTATCTAAGGCATAGAATAGAAAAGGAGTCAATGACTGTCTATAGTAATGTTCATGTAATCTAAAATTATAAAAAAAAATTAAAAGTGCATGCATTCAAAAATTAATGAACCAAATTATACATATATACACATGCTGCACTCCATAATACACACACCTCCCCCTAATACATATAAAGACACACACATTTATCTTTTTAAAGATAGTAACATAGGCCCTGATTCAGAGATTGAAAACAAGAGAGGAAAGTCACTCCTGGGCTAAACCATGTTGATTTCAGGGGGAGTCAAGTTAATTATATTCTTTGCATGCAAGGATATATCTTTGAATTGCTTATTGCACACAGATACTTACCAGCTTTACTATCACACTGTTATTTAGACTTGTGCTGGGAAACATCACCTCTCATTTCTAATACTTTTTGCAACAGATGAAATAGGACTCCCCTGCCATGGTTTTGCCCAGGAGTAACCTTCCTCTCTTAATTTCAATTTCAATCTCTGAATCAGGGCCAGAATAATCATTTCAAAGCTGTAGATGATTCACAATCAGGACCTTTTATTTAGAATAAATGTATATAATATGAACCCAGGAATTTTAAACTAAACTTTGTTAGACTTATCTTTAAATATATTTATAATACAATTCTCTCATTGTCAAATGGAATATAGGTTTTTATAAACCGCACTAAAGTGGACAGCTTTTAAGTGGTACTTTAAAAACTATGCTCCATTTGACCATTATAACTCCTGGTACAGGCGTTTCAGACTCCAGGGGTCTCTATTACAAAGCTCTAGTATAGTAAAATTACCGGAGATTTACCGACGATTTTTAAATCAACTAATTTACTAAAGCAATAAATGATATGAAAGGAGGGGACCTCAAAGCGCTAAGGGACCCACAGTGGGAAGTCTCAGTATGAATAAAATTGATGCTGGTGATGATAGATGATAGTAGTTGTTTTCCTTCCCCTCACGGGGATAGAAGGGGAGAATAAACTGAAAAAAATATAATTTATTAATGACAATTCTTCACATAAAAACACTGCAGTAGGGGCCAAAGTTCATACCAGAAAGGTGGAGATAAAGGCAGGAGGTGTGTGGAAGCTGCTTCAGATGTTCAAGGTACCCGGGTAAAGAGATGCCCCGATGCAGTTACTGCTTGCCTGGAAGTGAACGTTGGTCCCGATTGCCACCCGACTGACACATTTCAGACTCGTTCTGAGTCCTTTATCAAAGTCCTTTGTGGTAAATAGAACGTCTTCCTGTTTTCTATGGTTGCTCCCTCGGTGATTAGATGATGCGCACACGTGATCGGTGTTCTCAGGTCACAGGTCGCGGTGGGTAAACTATTTCCCCTTTCTTTAAAAAAAATGAAAACTGACAAATAGCTACTAGAAGCATTTACATTGGTTTTGTATAAAAATAATAATAATAATATAAAGATATAAAATAACCAATGGGTTGCCGTGGAGATAATGTAAACAAAAAGTGCATTTAAAACGGAGGTGCAGATTAAGTTGTGGTAATTCAGTGTAATATCATACATATACAGTCGGGTCCATAAATATTGGGACATCGGGCCTGATCCAGAGCTACGGCCGCCGTCGCAAGTACGACGGCCGTAGCCGTAATGCGCATGCGCCGGGCAGATGTCCATAATAGCGCCGTAGGGACGCTGGAGTTAGTGTAGGGGGGCGTGGGGAGGGTAATGAGGCTGGGAGGGCGGCGTTAACGTACTAACGCCGCCGTCCCATTGTATCAACTCTCCCTTACGCCGGCTGAAGTTAGGGTAGCCTTCAGCTGGTGTAAGGGAGAGTTAATACGCTCCTACAAGGGGGAGTTTCGGGCCAGAGCAGCGATGTTACGCTGAGCGCTACAGCGATCAGTGTAACATCGTAGCTCTGGATCAGGCCCATCGACACAATTCTCATATTTTGGGCTCTATACACCACCACAATGGATTTGAAATTAAACAAACGTGCAAAAGATGTGCTTTAACTGTAGACTTTCAGCTTTAATTCAGGTGAACGGTGTATGAATTACAACAGTTTCTATATGTGCCTCCCACTTTTTAAGGGACCAAAAGTAATGGGACTATCAACTCAAAAGCTATTTTATGGACAGGTGTGGACTATTCCCTTATTATTTCATCATCAATGAAGCAGGTAAAAGATTTGGAGTTGATTCTAGGTGTGACATTTGCATTTGGAATCTGTTGCTGTTGACTCTCAATATGAGATCCAAAGAGCTGTCACTATCAGTGAAGCAAGCCATCATTAGGCTGAAAAATCAAAAGAAACCCATCAGAGAGATAGCAAAAACATTAGGTGTGGCTAAATCAACTGTTTGGAACATTATTAAAAAGAAAGAACGCACCCGAGAGCTCAGCAACACCAAAAGACCCGGAAGTCCATGGAAAACAACTGTGGTGGATAACAGAATAATTTTTATTTAACAGTTGGCCAAATCAAGAACACTCTACAGGAGGTAGGTATATATGTGTCAAAGTCAACAATCAACAGAAGACTTCACAAGAGTGAATATAGAGGGTTCACCACAAGATGTAAACCATTGGTGAGCCACAAAAACAGGAAGACCAGATTAGAGTTTGCCAAACAACATCTAAAAAAGCCATTACAGTTCTAGAACAACATCCTATAGACAGATGAGACAAAGATCAACTTTTACCAGAGTGATGGGAAAAGAAGAGTATGGAAAGGAACTGCTTATGATCCAAAACATACCACCAGTGAAGCATGGTAGTGGTAGTATCATGACATGGGTATGTATGGCTGCCAATGGAACAGGTTTCCTTGTATTTATTGATGATGTGACTGCTAACAAAAGCAGCAGGCTGAATTCTGAAGTGTTTCGGGCAATATTATCTGCTCATATTCAGTCAAATGCTTCAGAACTCATTGGACGGCGCTTCACAGTGCAGATGAACCATGACCCGAAGCATACTGTAAAAGCAACCAAAGTGTTTTCTAAGGCTAAAAAGTGGAATGTTATGCAATGGCCAAGTCAGGGCTAAACCATGTTGATTGCAGGGGAGTCATATTTCATCTGTTGCAAACAGTATTAGTGTTGAGAGGTGATGTTTAATATCCCAAGTCTAAATAACAGTGTGATAGTAAAGCTGGTCAGTATCTGTGTGCAGTAAGGAATTCAAAGATATATCCCTGCATGCAAAGAATACAATTAACTTGGCTCTCCCTGATATCAACATGGTTTAGCCCTTGAGTAACTAAGTTTATGCACTTAACAAGGTCTTAATCCAGCCCGATGTCCCAATATTTATGAACCTGACTGTACAAAAGATGTCTATTAATACAACGTCTTACATGTAAACAAATATTTTATCAACATATTTTACAATATGAATCTCTAAAAAGTTGTCAGGACTAATCAGACATAAAAAAATGTTAGATAAATACACAGTAAGTGCAGATAAATACTGATTAAAATTCAACACAATAACTAAAGTGAAACCCTTTCAAATGTTTTGTTCTCAATTTCAGAAATGAATTTATTAGGAAACTTATTATACAAAAATGATTTAATTTGTGTGTGCCATATGAATAACTGAGCAAAGAAGTGCCAGATAATTAAATAATCAAATTCGCTAAAAAATAATTAAAATAGCTGTAAAGGATCATCCTTTCAGATATATAGGGGGGAACAATGAGGATCTAATTAAAGAGGGGAACGATGGGGAGAGAGGGGGGGGAGTAGTTAATAAATAGATATGATAAAATGCCAATGGGTAGGGACAAGTTAAATCATTCTTAAATAGTCTAATGACCATGGGGTCTGGTATACCCTTCTGATCTGGACCATACATGTATGTAATGTGTACAGATAAGGAGGTAATCTACCTATATGATTAAAATGACTATAGATGGGAATAAAATATCCGTCAGGTGGAGGATAATTGGACCAGCAGAGTGAAGCCATATGTGGTTATGGACGGTAAATATAGCAACCGGGGACAGGGGGAAAGATAGATGGTCAAAAGACACATACAGTACCTGGTATTCCTGGGATATCCCCCTTACTAGTACTGACCGGGCCCCTCTAAGTTTCGCTTCCAAGTTCAGAATGGGTTCGGGCATTGTCAAAGTGGTATGACTGTAAGTACTGTAAAGTCCACCAATATTCCCTATTACCCAGGTTCACTCGCCGCCAAAGTACAGATGTCCAAATTCATAGGAACCACTTGAGTTCAAACTCTTGATTGAGTCCACCATGAATAAGGGTATCCAGGTAAAAAATATACCGCATTTCTGCCTTGGCTAGTGCGGATAACTGATCCTTCTTTCTCCAATTATCCTTGACCTGACAAATACCAAGAAAAGTGTTATACACGAAGGGCCTGATCCAGACCTACGACCGCAATCGCCCGCGAGCGTAGCGAACGTTCGCCCGGGCGTAAAAACTTTCACGCCCATAACACTCCCATTGATTGTAACTGCTTACGCCGGCTGAACCCTACCCTAAGATTTTCCAGCGTACGTGCGAATTTTCGTACCGATACGCTGGTCGTACTGGGCTTAGCACACCCATACTGTACAATTTAAATGGCTATCCCCGCCTCTGTGTAGTAACTCGAGCATCCAGACTATCATCGTAAAAAACGCACGCCCCTTGAGCGAAAAATACGCTGAAAATTCGCTCGCTGTACGCTCATGTTCTTTGGTCGACCGGAAGTTGTCATACTGCACATGTGTAGTGCGTTTTTTTTCACGAATTTTCGCTTACGATGAGCGTACGCTCGCTTGCGGTCGTAGCTCTGGATCAGGCCCAAAGGGTCACAATTTTGTGCTTCCTTAAAGTGTGCCGATACCGTATGGATTTACTAGATCTCCTTAAAATCGCCGGAGATGAATTTTGCAAAGTCGCCGGTGTTTAAATTCACTGTGGCGAGTTTACACATTCCGGATTTAGTAATCTCTGGATTTATTAAGGGGAAAGATTTTAAATCGCTGGAGATTGGCCTTAAAATTGCCAGAGAATATTCTGAAATCAGCACTCACTTTGGTTTAAAAAATACCCACCATTTAAAAATAAAAAAAGCCTTTTCAATACTAAAAATGGCTGCCGCAGCATTATTATAGGTGTCTGGGGGCAACATACTAAGATTATAGAAGTCCGGAGGCAACATACTGTGATTATAGAAGTCTGGGGGCCAGGTACTTTTATTTTCTTATTAACGGAGACGTGCTGTGATTTTTACTGTAAGTCTGGTAAACAACTGCCCGGTGCTTTTAAAGACTTGTGAGGTGACATCACGCGAGATTTCAGCTAAAGACAACGATTTACATATGACGCTTTGAGATTTGAAGGTAAACGATGGCGATTTGGGCTACAAATGCATTGATTTCTGAAAACTTAAAATTAACATTGGAAAGTATATAAAGTGCAAATGCATCGATTTCAATAGAAAAATTGCGAGAATTAAATTGCTCAACATCGATGTAGTTTAAAAATAACTTTTTGGGAAATAGACCTTTGTAAATTTGAGATTTCTATTCAAAAAATCGCAGACCATCTACAGCGATGTTTGTTATTTTAATTTGGCGATTTATTAGACACTTTAGTAAATCCGGCCCATTGTGTCCAGGCAGGTGCCAGGTAATGAACTATTCATAATTTGGAAAGACCATATCACAGCCTTCTCTTCTCTCTCTCCCCCGTTTTCCTGTGCCCTGTGTAATGCCAGATCCATTTGCAATAAACTCCCTCCTCTCTATGGGCCTGATCCAGAACAGGGCGTTTCCATAGTAACGCCGGGCAACATCTGCCCGGCGCATGCGCATTAGAGCTGCGGCCGCCGTACTAGCGACGGTGGCCGTAGCTCTGGATCAGGCCCAAAGGGTCACAATTATGTGCTTCCTTAAAATGTGCCGATACCGTATGGATTTACTAAATCTCTTTAAAATCGCTGGAGATGAATGGTGTTTAAATTCACTGTGGCGAGTTTACACATTCCGGACTTATTAAGCTCTGGATTTATTAAGGGGAAATATTTTAAATCGCTGAAGATTCGCCTTAAAATCGCCAGAGAATATTCTTCTCTATCTCCCGTTTTCCTGTGCCCTGTGTAATGCCAGATCCATTTGCAATAAACTCCCTCCTCTCTATGACCTTTTTATCTCCTACTCTTGCAACTCTCTTGCCATTATTAAAGCTGGGCTCTGCTCCTCTGACACTGTCTCCCCTGCTGCTCTGTCCTATGGTGGCCTTTCCTTCTCCCACACGCATGGTATCCTGCTGTCCCTTTCCTGAACCTTCAGTGTCATACCCCCCGAGCCCTCTCTCTCCTTCTCCTCCTTTGAGGTTAACTACATCGTCCTCTACCTCCCCATCCATCTCCACGTTGCTTTTGTTTAAAATCCCCATGGTCCCACCTCCAAATTCATTGATAACTTTGCAGCCTAGATCCCCCACTTTTTGTCTTCTGACATTCCTACACTCATTCTTGGTGACTTCAACATCCCTTTTGACATCCCTTCTTATACCAACACTGCTAAACTTCTCTCCCTCCACCCTTGGCCTAACACAGTGGACTTCCGCTCTGCACCCACCCATAACCTGGGCGACTCCCTTGACATTATCTTCTTTATCTTTCCCTTCTCCCTCTCTGATCATCACCTTATTTCCTTCTCTCTCTCTTTTCCTCCCCCTCTCTTTCCTTGTCACCTAAACATATTCTCTCCTAAAGAACCTCAACTCCCTTGACACTGCGGCTTTTACCTCTTCAATTGATCCTCTTCTTGCCCCCATATCCATCATGTCCTGCCTACCTAGCCACCTCTCTTTACAACAACGCCCTTTCCTCCACCCTTAACACTACCTGCTCTCCCTTCTTTGTCTCCTTCACTGCACCAATCCCCAACCATGGCACTCTCAGCTCACTAATTTCCTAAAACATGGAATGGTCATTCAGGCTGGAACCTCATACACAGAAGTACTAGTAGGTAACACACAGGCAGGAACCCAGGTACACAGAGATACTGACGAGCAGCACAATAACTTGAACCCTTGTACAAAAGGTATTGGCTGGTAAGGCATATACTGGAACCCTTGCACACAGAAATCCTGATAGGAAGTAACCAGCCAATTATCAGGAAGATACAACAGAGGACAGGGCTGCAGGTAGATGAAAACACCTGGCGAACAACAGGTCCCAGGATGGGACTAGGGAGAGAAGTGCCGATAGCTGGAACACAGCACACCGGGAGGCAGAGTCCGATGAAACTGACTCTACCTATGAACTCACGCTGAGAGGTGAAATACACAGTGGAGCCAACACGCTCAGATACACACTGGAGATGACACACAGTGGAAATAAACACACTCAGCAATACACACTGGAGGATGAAACGCACAGTGGTAATAATAAGCTGGTGGTACGTACACGCTGGTGAGATGGTAAACACCGAGTAGCGATGGTAAACAGAAGGAGTATAACAGGTGGATTCCAGCACACTGCGGGATGACAAACGTAGGGTGCACGCACAGGCAAGGAGCAGACAGAAACACTCACCCGGCAGGACGGACAGTGTGAGATGACAAACACACACGCATCACTCGAGAGTGGGAGAGAGAACAGAATCTGACCGGGGCCGAAGCCGCCAACACGAGTAGCAAGCTACCCGCGCCGCACGCCTCACACAGAGACAGGCCGATAGACAACGAGCAGGGGGTATCAGGAAAGCAAGGGGGGTAACACCAGGAACACGAAGGATGCAGGAGACAAATAAATCAAACAACAGAATACGCTCAGACAGCAGGCAAAACGCAGGTATCCCAGACGCTATAACCAACAATCAAATCTATTTAAGGGGGACTACCCCAATCAGCTGTGGCAGACAGGCACACCTCCAGAGATTGATTACCCTGCAGCTGGAAGAGAACAGACACATAGAACCCAGTAGAATCCTTGCACACTGCTAGTATTACTCCTACAGCGTGTAACATCTTCAGCCCCCCAGGATCCCCATCATGTCTTCCCAGCCCCCCAGTATCCCAATCATGCATCTCCA
>WWET01001750.1:30866-46709 GCA_011038615.1 Limnodynastes dumerilii | reverse complement strand
GTACTTCTATCATGTGCCGCCAACCCCCCCAGTAATCCCATCATATGCCACCAGCCCTTCATCATGTTATTTTAACTTACCTTGAGTCTTCCTCCGTGGCACGCGCTCTCCTCCTCCACGTTCATACAGGAAGTTCCTGAATAAGCATCTGAGACAGTTACACAGATAAGCTGAAATTAGTTGGTCTATTTAACTGCTGGTCTTCATAGTGGGGGGTGATGCCTGCGCTGTGTGTCCCCTGCTTACAAGGGTTCCCTCATTGCCTCCCCCCATCACCAGGCCTTGTGCCACCCCCTCATATTTTGGGGGGAGGCGAGATGCCACCTCGTCCCCCCATTACGACGTCTATGAATGTACAGAATGCAGCGGTTACAGGGCATGTCTGCTGTAAAGTCCAGGGAGATGCTGGTGGCTAAAACTCTACACCTATATCTCACACTTACCCTTCCGAATGCTGTGCAAAAGGTATTTAAATGATGCTTATGCATTGCATTGGTTTAAAAAGCAAAACAAAAAAAGACTATACTACACTTTAAGTACTTTCGTATTGTCAAATAGAATAAGTTTTTGTGTTCAGATCTAGATCAGGCCCTGTTTGTACTAATATAATACACATTTAAATTTTCTCTCACTGACTATCTATTAATTGATGTGTATGTGTGTGTGTGTGTGTGTGTGTCATCGGTGTTTGTTTTGAACCTCTTGTAGAGTGATCCAAGATTCTCTCTTTGTTTATTCCATGTTCTTTGGGACTTGGTGGCATATCATATATTTACCAGTCCAATGGACTGGAGCTTAACCCCGCTGGTCAGAGAATGCTGGATTGACAATGACGTTGGATTGACTATTTTTTATTCGCCTGTGATAAACACTTTGGCGCTTAAAAAGGACTTCTACTGGACACTTCCAGAATAAATGCAATGGATGGGTGAGTGTAGTGTTACACTAAATGTAAACTTTAGGGTTAGGATAGGGTTAGAGATAGTTATACTGTTAAGGTACAGTTAGGGTTAAGCAGCCGTGCAGGGATGGTTAGAGTTAGGCTGAGGTGAGAAGATGGGTACGGTTAAGCTACGACGAGAAGATGGTTAAGGTTAGGCTGCGATGAGGTTAGGAGATGGTTAGTGTAAATGTAAGTGTTTTTTTGTCTGACTGTTCACTATTGACAATGCTAAGGTTGGTATGATGGTATTATTACCCTTAGTATTGGCAGAATATGTTGAGAACATTTTTGTAGACATTAAGATCCTGATCCACAGATAAGAAGGAAATAAGTACACGCGCGTTTGCAGAAATACGTAACTAAGTAAGTGCATTCCCATAACACTCCCCTCGTTTTTACGGATCTTACGGATCTTTACTGACTTCTGCATCCATAGAACTACCTTAACTCTATGTGTGTGTATATATATTTGGCTAAAGAACGTTCTTACTTTGCAAACCCAGCCCACATTGCCCTATTTAAATGCCGCCCTCCACCCACTTTTCTTAACTTCCAACTTACGAGTTGTGTCACACCCCTTTTTAAGGTTTTCATTAGGCATGGTGTTATACTCTGTACATAACGTGTTTCATCTGTGCGTGACATCAGGATGGTGCATGCGCAAATAGAAACAAAATTTCCCAAAATATGCACACAGCGGACCTGATTCACACTTAAGAATCTTCTTAAAATAAGAACTTAAAGTCACTCCTGGGCAAAACCATGTTGTTCTCGGGGGGAGTCAAGTTAATTGCATTCTTTGCATGCAGGAATACATCTTTGAATTGCTTACTGAAAACAGATAGTGACCAGCTTTACTATCACACTGTTATTTAGACTTGGGATAGGAAACATCACCTCTCAACTCTAATACTGTTTGCAACAAATGAAATATGACTCCCCTGCAATCACCATGGTTTAGCCCAGAAGTGACTTTAAGTTCTTATTTTAACAAGATTCTTAAGTGTGAATCAGGTCCAGCATGCCTATATTTCTGTACATTTTTACGTTTGAATCCAGCACTAAAACACTGTCAACCTAATGTTGCAAAGTGTATTAATGTCGTTATAACGGCTTTATATCTCGTATACAGTATCACGTCCATTTTATTTTGTATATTATATAAAAAGACAGAAATATTGATATAATTTAAAAAATAATATTTTAGACTGAAGGTTGGCACTATAGAGTTGAATACTGGACTGGGGCTAAAAGCAGACCGAAATTTGTCTAGAGTTTTAATTAGCAGTGTATATTTTTGAGCTCATGGGCCAGATTTACTAAGCTGTGGGTTTGGAAAAGTGGAGTTGTTGCCCATAGCAACCAATCAGATTCTACCTCTCATTTTCCTATTACATACTAGAGAATGTCAGCTAGAACCTGATTGGTTGCCATGGGCAACATTTCCACATTTCCAAACCCGCAGCTTAGTAAATCTGGCCCCATGAGTTCAATAAAAGTGCATTATAAACTATACATTCTAATATAATATTAGTCATTGTTAGTGCATTTTCATAAAAGTAAAGTGACAATTTTAGAGCAATTTTAATAGCAATGACATTTTGAGCCTACTTGAATGAAGCACCTTGCCCTACATTTATTCATTGTAACTATACAATAAATCTGTTACTTTTCTGCTATAAGATGAATGATGTAGTATTTATGTGTTCATTATTTCATTTTTACTTTTATACTCAATAATTTATGGGTAACTTTAGGGGTGATATCGAGTGGCTTTCACTTGGAGAGTTTGTTGACTTGTTCATTTCAGCTACAGTACTTAACTGAGTGATTAATTAGCGGTCGCTGAACAGCAGTCTACAACAAGTGATCATTAATTATGGAGATTTTTGCAAGTGTGCCAAGAAGTAGCTAAGTCTTGATATGTTGATATCAGCAATAATCAACAGAGTAATATGGCCCTCCTAAATAATTACAGCAGAGTGCTTCAAAAGTTAGTGATCAGTATTATGTTCCAAGTTTCCAGCATATTGCATATACCGATAGTGTCAGTTAATGTCCCTGTCTCTGCCTGTGTAGAGACCGTCATCTTCTTAGGTTCCAACTGAAGTCATGATCTGCCAGCGGCATTTAAGCAACAGGATGTTAGTTTGCTGTTTTGAGCGGCATTCAGTGGCTGGGACATAACTGGTTCACTGCTATTAAAGCTATATGTGATACCCGGGTGGTAAGGGCTACAGGTATTGATTAAGGATGGTGGATGTGGCTGGCAGAGAGGTGTAAGCAACGTAATAAAACTCAGACTCACTTTCAACAGCGTTTAATGAAATACATTTAGTTTTAATAAATATTTGGTCTTTACTTATTATATTTAATTAGGGATAAGCAGAAAGCTTATTCTGAATCTCCGAACGGAGCATGAGTAACAATTACAATCGATGTAACAAATTTAACATACGTATCACATATAATACTTTTACTTTGTTGTACAGTGCTTGCTTATACGGCCATTACTTGGTCTTCAGTATGTGTTTATTTATTATATTTTTATTAACAGGTTTTTATCTAGCGCTATCAGATTACATAGTGCTTTATAGAGAATATTTCACATTCATATCAGTCCCTGCCCCAGTAGCACTAAATACACACATTTGGGGTAGATCCAGAACTACGTTTGCTGTACATTATTCGCGGAGCGTATTTTCGTGCGCGTAAATTCGTTACACTCCCCTCGGCACACCCCTTGCACGGACGTATTTTGTCAAGATACGCTTTCCAAACCCTACCGTAACTTTTTCCAACGTAACCGCAGTCATACGCACACGTACATATGGGCTGAACGAATTTACGCAGCTAAGCACGCCCATACTGTACACTTTAAATACAACCCCCCGCCTACTTCACGTATTTCACACGTAATTTGGACTAACGTAAAATTGGCATGCCCACACGTAAGTATTTATGTGACACATAGACGTGAACGGCCCATACGTTCACAACTACGCTACGTTAATGTGCCTATTTTCTATGGTGCGTATGCGCAGTGCGTACAAAACAGCGATTTTACGTCTCTGCCACGTGTAAATTTGCTCCAAGGCGTAGTTCTGGATCAGGCCCATTAGGGTTAATTTATTCAGCAGCTAATTAACCTACCAGTATGTTTTTGGCATGTAGAATAACAGAGCACCTGGAAGAAACCCACACAGATGCGGGGAGAACAAACTCCACACAGATAAGGCTTAGTCCGGGAATCAAACTCATGACCTCAGCGCTGTGAGACATAAGTACTACTCACTGAGCCACCGTAGTGGCCCATGTGTTTCTGTGTTTCCTTGGGCACCCAAGCTTTCCTCACTTTTCTGTATATTATCTTGTATCTAAAATGAAGCTGACATTGGACTAGATTCACACCTAAGAAGCTGATGCTTCTTAGCTGTATATAATTAATAATTTACCTATGGCGCATGAGTATACATACTGACTATTCAAGCTACTCAGGACTTAGGAATGGAGTTTAACTACGCGCGGTCTTTTCAACTAGTTAAGAAAGTAAGAAGAGACGTTCCTTGGCAGCCCTGGGAAATTTTTAAGAAGAGTGAGTGGGGGGAGAGATTTAAATGAGCTGGGGAGGGCATGGGGAAGGAATCTTCTTCTTAAGAAGGAAAATACGCACGGATACTCTTAAGTGCCATTAGGCTTCTTAAAATGGGGACAGGTTATGGGGCTGGATGGGAGAACTCATTCTTAAATGTGATTCCAGTCCATTCTGCTGTTGACTATTAGTTGTATCATTTTCAAAATAGAGATAGCCAGAAAGGCAACAGCCCTTGTCCACTATTATTGGGCCTGATCCAGATGTCTGTCCGACACCAGATTTCCGCAACCGGCCTGTTGGGTGTCTGGAACAAAGGGCCTGATCCAGACCTATGATGCCCATGCGCCGGCAAGATGTTGGCCAGCGTAACTACGGCAACGCCCGATCGAGGATCGGGCGTCCATAGTACCAGCGTAGTAATGGCTAAGGGGGCATTCTTTGTCATTACTACGCAATGGTTAGTGTAGGTAGGCGGGTTGAAGTAGGGTAATGAGGGAGGGAGGGAGGAGTTTTACTAAATATGCTCCGGTCCCAGTGTATTTACCCTCGCTTACGCCGGCTGAAGTTAAGGTAGTCTTCAGCCGGCGTAAGTGAATATAATATGTAAATATGCTGAGATCGGGGGGAGTGCATGCCGATACGCTGTGCTTTAGAAAGCACAGCGCATTGGCGTAGGTCTGGATCAGGCCCAAAGTGTGCAAGCACTAGGCAGCACATGTTATGCAGCGGATCTCCTAGCGTCCGATGGGGCGTTCCTGTATATTTACGTGCCTTATCCCCGCAATAGGGACGGGGATAAACACACAGATGATGGTGATGATGAGTGGGAAAGATGCAGATCCGTGGAGGAATGCTGGTGTAGTAATTAATATGTCAGTCACCCAGTATCCACCTGCGCTCCTGGGAATTACACAGAACTTGCACTGCTGTAGTTAGTTTAACCTACTGTAAGAACAAGTTTGAGAAAAACTGGCTGCAAGCTCCAGATATCTCACCAGTGTGTACTGTCAAAAGATATCCTAATAGACACAGGACACACTTGCAAAAAGCAAAAAATCTCTTTCCATGGTAGATCTGGCATACTAGGAGCTCCAAAAGATCAAATCAAAGATCACAGACCGTTTCAAAAGATTTTTGGGCATCTTTGGGCAGTACACACTGGTGATATATCTGGTGAAACGGTCTTTGATTGTGTGATTGGAAAGATTGCTGCTGTGTGCATGTACCCTGCTTTACATTAGCCCAGAACTTGTACAATGTTTTAGAAGGAAACACAGGGAGTCTGGGCCTTAAACTGCCCACTTTCTAATGTTCATACAGTGGAACAACCCATTCCACACAGAAGCAAACAAAGGTGAACCAGCTACTTCATGTTAACTTTTTGTGCTCATTCTCGCTTTTCAAATGTGCCGTCCTAATTACAGAAATCAGAGAAGAGCAGCTGGAATTGTGTGAAATACAACAGGCCTGAACTTAGGGTTTCTGGGTCGAACTGAGGTAGGATTCAGTTCCTCGAACGAGACTCTGATCGCAAATCAATGCAAAATACAATTTTTCTTCATTTGGATCTCAGGGCTTATATATATATGCAAATGTATGTAACAAATCTCTCTGACTTTTATTTTAAAGATAGAATGTCATGGTTAGTTATTGGTTAATGCAAGAGTGCTGGGGTGACTGTTTATATGTGTGTGTATATATATATATATATATATATATATATATATATATATATATATATATCCTATTGATGTTGGTAATACAGTGTAGCAACACAAACAGCTGCAATACCAAAATGAAAAACAAAACGTTAGATTTTTTGTTGTGTTTTTTTTTTTTTTTAAACCAAAACACAACAAAGATTTATGCCGCTTTCAGATCTCCACTCCGGCAATAACCTTCGTTTTTCAACCCAAGTTATTGCCGGGAGTTTAGGGAGAATTTTTTTTTTTTAAAGCCTGGTTGGGTCCCTTAAAACAGTGCAGGGTAGACCTAGGAAATTCTGGGTCCCCTTACATTGTGGAGGGGCTGCGCATGACTCCCGCATAGCAACAGCAAACAAATCCCTCCTATTGGGTGTATTAGGTAAGACCCAGGTTGAAAAACCCAGGTCAGCACCTTTCACGTTGCCATTAGACCTGGGTCCAGGACCCCGGTACCTTTCAGATCATCACCAAAACGCGAATTCCTGGGTCTTTGGCGAAAAACCCTGGAATTTAGTGGGGATCTGTAAGGGGTATTAGAATCAAAACAAAAACACAGGAATCTCTTGTCCTAATACACACTGCACTTATACCTAAAAGTACAGTTAAGTGCAGCTCTGAAATCAACCCTTTGTCTATTACCCAAAATTTAATTTGCTGATAATCTCTGCCTAAATTACATTTATAGAGATAACTTACTTGTTTTCAACTTGTTTCGTCTTTTTTTTTTTTTTAGAATGCTTTATATACTTTTTGTATTGTGTGTGTCTCTTTTGAACAGAAGCTGTCAGTTTAAACATCATGATCCAAGTTTAAAATGCTGTTTAACATCCAAAACCTTCTTGTTTTTATCATTTGTTTTAAAAATGAAAACAAATACATTAAAATAAATAGTATGTTAGGTATTTAATTACTATTGAAATGTATCCAAACAGAATATCGTTAGTTGTTACCCAGGAATTAAAGAACAGCAAAATAGTTTTTGTTGTCCTCAACTAAAACATGACATTTACTTGTTACACTTTTTTTTTTTTTTTTACAGTTCTCATTTGGTAAAGATTTCTGAGTAATTTGGAAAGACAATCAAAATTATTTTTTCTTTCAAAATACACTCAAAGTAAACATTTGCTTTACTTCCTTGAATAACATTTCTTCTTAAATTATATGTAATCACTGAAATCACTGAAAATTCATTTTCTTCTAAAAAAAACAAAACCACTTTGTAAGTGGATTTGAAAATAACTGTTTAAAGAAGAGTAAACTTTAAAATAGTTTAACAAAGTAAGTGTTTGATCCACAGCAAGCAATCAGATTCTAAGCTGTGGGTTTGGAAAAGTGGAGATGTTGCCCATAGCAACCAATCAGATTCTAGCTGACATTCTCTATTATGTAAAAAGACAGTGAGAGCTAGAATCTGATTGGTTGCTATTGGCAACATATCCACTTTTTCAAACCCGCAGCTTAGTAAATCTGGCCCTAGGTATCATTTTAGAATGTTCTAGACAAATGAAAACTGAAATCTGATTGGTTGCCATGGGAAAAACTTCCCTACGCTTTTGTTTTTAAACTTTATTTAAATCAACACTCAGGCTTCTGGGCAATTTCAGCATTGTAGAGATCTAACAGTTCACATTTTTAAAGTTTACCTACCTTTCAGAGATACATACCTAACAATATGCACCATTACAAAGCAAAGACATCAGCTTGTTGTTAGATTTAGATTTAGCCTCGTAAATATTTTCCTTGCAAAAAGTGAATGCAAGAAGAGATTATTTATCAATGTGTGTAATGATCAGGTATGTTTATTATCTCCTATACGCAGTTATAAAATATTGTATCTCTCAGTACCAAGGTGTTATTTTACTCGTTTTCCCCAAGGAGCTTCTGTCAAAGCCCTTTGGATAAAGATGTGCAGTGTGTACATATCGTATCTAACACTTTTTTAACACCTAAACAAGCTTCTAAAAAGCCTTATGGATCTAACCCAGCCAAGGTATGTGCAAGACTCCACAGAGCTCTATCCATGCAAAGATCTCTGAAACACCCAAGAGATCTGACCAGTATATGATCTTAGAGCAGACAAGAGAGACACAATATTTGTATCAGGGCTCGAAGTGAGGGGGTATACGGGGGCACGCCATACCGTCACTTCTCCCACTGATTCAATTAAAAAGCAGTACATTCATATTCACTTCTATTATTTCAAAATTTTCATACCACCAATTCTAAATTTCCATTAAATATGCCACTTCTAGATTTCCATTTTGACCACTGGTTTGCACTAAAAATCATATTTCAAATAATGGTGGCAACCCCTAATTTCTCAGGGATGTGATGAACCCACACAAACATTATGGGCTGGATCGAGACTTAAGAAGGAGCTTGAAATTAAGGACCTGATTTACACTTAAGAATCTTCTTAAAATAAGAACTTAAAGTTACTCCTGGGCTAAACCATATACTGACCAGCTTTACTATTACACTGTTATTTAGACTTGGGATAGGAAACGTCACCTCTCAACTCTAATACTGTTTGCAACAGATGAAATATGACTCCCCTGCAATCAACATGGTTTTGCCCAGGAGTGACTTTAAGTTCCTATTTTAAGAAGATTCTTAAGTGTGAATCAGGTCCTAAGAGAGGAAAGTTACTCCTGGGCTAAACCATGTTGATAACAGGGGCTAGTTTGTTGCAAACAGTATTGAGAGGTGATGTTTCCAAGTCCAAGTCCCTGCATGCAAAAAATACAATTACCTTGACTCCCCCTGAAATCAACATGGTTTGGTTTAACTTTCCTCTCTTAGAACCTGATTCACTCTTAAGAATCTTTTTAAAATAAGAACTTAAAGTCACACCTGGGCTAAACCATGTTGATTGCAGGGGAGTCATATTTCATCTGTTGCAAACAGTACTAGTGTTGAGAGGTGATATTTCCTATCCCAAGTCTAAATAACAGTGTAATAGTAAAGCTGGTCAGCATCTGTGTGCAGTAAGAAATTCAAAGATATAGCCCTACATGCAAAGGATACAATTAAATTAATTCCCCCTGCAATCAACATTTGCCCAGGAGTGACTTTAAGTTCTTATTTTTAAAAGATTCTTAAGTGTGAATCAGGTCCTTAATTTCAAGCTCCTTCTTAAGTCTGGATCCAGCTCCATTTTTGCAAAATAGTAGTCCCTACAACCCTTGTAAATGGATGGTAGCAACTAACTGTAGGTGATGAAACCAGGAATATTATCATTGTATTAATATCTGTGACACATAGGGCCTGATCCAGACCTACGCAATTCACTCCCCTGACACTCCCCCTGTGGCTACCCTAACTTCAGCCGGTATACACTCCCCCTGTGGCTACCCTAACTTCAGCCGGTATAACAGAGAGTAATTACGCTGCCCACAGCATCGTTACTACCCAAACCCACCCTCCTGCCCTCATTTGCTTACCTGTCCAGCCCTTCCTTGTCTAACTACAGCATAGTTACTATGCAACAGTTAGAGACGTCCGATCCTAAGGAAAGGGTTTCCCTAACTACGCCGGACAATATCTGTCCGGCTCATGCGCAGATCAGCAAAATTGTCGATTTTACGCGGCCGTTTGTCTGGATCAGGCCCATACGGTATACCCATAGAGAAATGTATGGATTTTTAGGGTAAGCTACCAAAATCAGATGAGCAGTTCTCAAAGTTATTACCTAGTCCCTAATGAGGGCACAGTGATTGCCCAATCACCTCCTTACTGGGTGAGGAGATCTAGATAAGATTGGTTGTAAAATGTGTTAAGAGCAATACCTCTGGGTCTTTTTCCATTGAGGTCTAGAACGTAATATTTGCAACAAGATAATTATTTCTGTTTCTCTCATATTTTGTTTTTATTTGTTTGTATGTAATTTTTTGGCTATTGTTATATCATTTTTCTTTAATTAAGCATTAAACTTCACATGGTTGATACCTGGACCCATGGTGCCACCCAGGAAATAAACACACACTTCAAATAAAGACACAACACATTTCATTGGGTCTAAAATATTTATTGACTATTTTAATTAATTTAATAATTTAATTTTAACTTTAACTACTAATATTGATGGTGGCCAAACAAAGCAGATACATTGTACAACGGTAATGCTCCACAATATAGTATAAACAATGGGCCTGATCCAGAACAACGCTTCTGAGCGAATTTACGCGTGGCGGAGACGTTAAATTGCCTATTTGTAAGTACTGCGCATGCACGCCATAGAAAATACGCTCAATAGCGTAGCGTAATTGTGAACAAATGGGCCATTCACGTATGTGTCACGTAAATACTTACGTGTGGGCGTGCCAATTTTACGTTACTCCAAAATACGTCTGAAATACGTTTAGTAGGCGGGGGTTGTATTTAAAGTGTACAATATGGGCGTGCTTAGTAAATTCGTGTGTACAATATGGGCGTGCTTAGCTGCGTAAATTCGTGTTGCCCATACGTACGTGTGCGTATGACTGCGGTTACATTGGCAAAAGTTAAGGTAGGGTTTGGAAAGCATATCTTGACAAAATACGTATGTTAAAGGGGTGTGCCGAGGGGAATGTAAAGAATTTACGCACACGAAAATATGCTACGCGAATAAACGTACGGCAAACGTAGTTCTGGATCTACCCCAATATCTTTAAATGGGACCTTAACCGTCCCAGCAGCCATAACCTTTGTGCTCTCCTTCCGCTTCGGCACGGACATAACATTGGGAGACAGAGAGAGACCGCCCACACAGGGCGAGTCCCGGCTCAGGCCGATCCTTAAATATGGCCGAGAAAAACCTTATAAACTCCTGCATGCTGCCTCGGCTCAAGCTCCACCTGAGTCAAGAGAAGACATGATCAACACCATGTGTGTATAAACACAATGAAGCTGCTTTCCGCCATCAATAACTCTTCAGATTGTAAACTCAACCAGTGAAGGGGGGGTGGGAGGGGAAATTCAAGGAGAAAAGAGGAAGCTCCTCCTATGAAGATGCCTTATAAAACCACCCAGACCCCTCCTCACAAATTTACATAGCCAACCAGAGGATACCGGTAAGTGGCACCACTGGGTCTGGCCCACCCAGTGAGTTTAACATCACTATGGGCTAAATACTTAACCCTGCGTTTTCCTATACTCTTTTTGTAAATAAACTGATTTATTAGTCTGTTCACATATGCTCTGAAATCTTAGTCTTTGAAGAAGTTTTTGACTGCTTTGGCTACTGTAATTCATAAAGGTAGTTGTAATATTTCACTGTGTTATAATTTCTATTAAGTTTTATATAACTGCAGTTATTGGCCTTATAATACAGTGCATGGTATCAGATGTTTTTTTGGGGGAAATATGGAGGTTTACTATAACCTGGGAGGGAGATGAGGAGAATATTAATGTAGGTATTATATTTATACCTCAAGTTATAGTAAATTCCCAGGAGCGAGGACTTACAGAGCCTTGTGATTCTGACAATGGGGTAGATCCAGACCTAAATTGTTTTTACGTAAGTTGGCGTAGTGTATTTACGCTATCGTAAGTACTATGCACTCCCCTAGCTTGTACGTAATTTACTCGATTTACGTTTGCCAAACCCTACCTTAACTTTTCCAAGCGTAGGTACGGACGTACGTAATGCATTGACATATGTAAAAGCCTAACCCGGCACACACTGTACAATTTAAATACCTCCCTCCGCCTACAAAGCCTATTTCCGGGTGTCGTATGGTAGACAAGCCCCTTTCGTTCATAATTACGCTGCAGTTACGTACGATCAGAGCTACGTTGCGTAATATCTGCAGCACGCACGCATGCACAGTGCATACAAATTCCCGATTTTATGTCTGCGGCTAGGGTAAAAACGGTAGCGTACGTAGCTCAGGATCTGGCCCAATGTAACATGTGAAGTTTATTAATCCTCTTATGTTTATGTTTAATGACATATGCATTTATTTATTTAGCACCGGTGCTGAACATAGGATACTGTAGTATTACGAATTTTTTAAATACTGATCACATCATAAAGTATCCTGAGGGAAATCTTCTACATAAAGAATTATTCCGATGTTTTGTTGATTATAAATATATGATGCTATTAATTGCCAACCAAGTGAAATTAGGTATAAATTACTTACACCTGGAATAGATTATCCTATTTGCATAATTAATTTCCACGTGGCCCTGATTTTCATGGGTTGTTTTTAATTATAATGGTTATATCACCTATGCTAAATAGTTTGTATATTAAGAGTATAAAAAAGTGTATTCACTGTGCCGCTCTATATTAGTATTGCAAATTTATTTAACACCATGGGGTATATTTACTAAAGGCAATTTTGGCCAAATCACCTCAAATCCCGTGAGTTTGGAGGCGATTTGGCCATCACTATATTCATTAAAGGCAAAGTCCCGTGACTTTTGCCTTTAGCAAATTCAACTAGCCAAACATCGCGGGACAAAACTCATCCAGAGGTTTGTCAAATATACAGTCGTCCAGATGTTTGGCATTGAAAACATACAGATCATCGGATTCACTAAAGGCGATTTGTCTAAATTGCCTTTAGATCGCCGTCAAATCACTGTAAACAAACTCGCAGGCTGTGTTGGGCGCTTTCAATGAAAGCGCCTCACACAGAACCTGAAAAACATGTCAATCTATCTTATGTGTTTTTCTGTGTGTAAAAGCGAAGCGCAGCATGCTTGAAAGCCGTAGCCAAGCTCAGCATTGCTTAGCCTTGTAGTAATATAAGCGTCAGCATGGTAAGACTTCTAAACATGCTGCGCTGTGTGGTGTACAAAAAAAAATAACATACAGTTACAAATAAGCACTTAACATATACATCACATACATATAATACATTATACATCAATAAAACTGAATATAATGTCACCCCATAATTGTATAAAAATACAGGTGGCCACCCGGTAGTGTAAAAATATTGTAAGGTGTCCCATACTGTTTGATAAATAATTAATAAATAATTCATGCTCACCGTTAAGATGTCATCCGTCTTGGGAATACTTGCTTGTCGATTCTTCTTTAACTCCTTCTTTATTTCTTCTTTAGGATGAAGACTTATCCCCTTGTCTCCGGAGCTTACTTCTGGCCGCCGTCCCCAGCCTTCTACTTATGGGGGGACATTATATGCAGTTTTATTGATGTATAATGTATTATATGTATGTTATGTATATGTTAAGTGCTAATTTGTAACTGTATGTTGTTTTTTTTACACCACACAGCGCAGCATGGTCATATGGCTCGCCATGCTGACGCTGATAGAACTACAAGAGTCAGCAATGCTGACACTTGTAGTTCTATCAGTGCAGCAAGGCTAAGCCTTTGAACCATGCTGCGCTGTGTTGTTTTTTTTTAAGAAGAATGCAACGGCGATTTCGGGATGGGCAAATCACTTTCTATAGAAAAGCACAGCAATTTACCCCTTGCTAAAGCGACGCATCTCGCCGGTGATTGCCTAAGAAATGCCCCTTTAGCGAATCCCGCAATTTTTGAAAAAAAAAACTGTTGGAAAATCGCGGCGATGGCTGGTGATTCATAATCGCCAGCCAAAAGAGACCTTTGTAAATATACCCCTAGAGCGCAATTCTTATACCGGTATCTGCATAGACCAGAAAAAATCAACAATAGAAAAAGAATTAAGAATGTGCTAAGGGTTAGAAATGCACACTGATAGTTTAAAAAATATACAATATTTATTTTAACTAGACAAGAATAAAAATATTAATAAATAAAATAACCACATTTGCACACAAACTTCAATACATGACATAGATATATATTAGCTCTGGAGCTATATCTCAATGTATAGTAAATATAATGGTGCTAATGTAATCTAGGGCTACTAATGATAATGGTACCAATATATTGTATTCCTGATGTAAAAGAAAGAATTGTATCCAATGATTAGCAGTCAGAGTCACTCTCTATATAATAATATCACTTGGTGATAGGTAGTAGCTCGAATTCAGTTGGTAAACATATACAGATCCAAACGATGCAGAGATCAATTAGTATCCACCGTGTTCAAATAATCAATATGCTCTTAAGATGCACTAGAGCTTAGGGGAAGCAGGACCCTGACAAAAGTAAAGGTAATGAATGTCAAGATGTTTCTTTTTCAGTTTGTATATTATAATAAAGTGACAAAGAAATAGTTTTAACTACTTCCAGTAACTCATTCCCTCTAATGGAAATGTTATTCTAACCAGGTCTGGGCGGTAATAATGTATTTTCTATGGATTTGCATGCAGGTCTGAGCAGGGTCGTCATCAGGGAGAGACTTAGAGGTATCCTGCCGCCGATACTCACCTTATCTCACCGGTATCCTGCCGCCGATACTTGCTACCGGTGAGTAGGCTGCAGAACAATGGGCTGATGCTCAGGGAAGGAGTTTCCTGCACATCAACCTGCTGTGAAACATAAATGCAGGCCTGTGGTGCCCACCCCCTTATGTGATGTCACAGGTGATGTCACTTAGGGGGCGAGGCGTTGCAGTTCATTTCCCAAACCTCTCTAAACTCTTGGTGGTGGCCCTGGCTCTGAGCATGTGCAGTGTAGAAAAGCACTATCTGGAATACACTGAAATTCTCCATAAACTGGAGGTAGGTGTGGATCCAGCAACCTTAATAATTAGTACTTAATATAGATATAGCATCATGGTGCACTGAATGCCTTACACAGTGCTCATTTTTATTACTATGCAGAATTTAAACCATTAAACACATTATGGACCTCATCCAGGTGGAAGCGCAATGGGAAACTGCTCTTCACATGAGTCGAATGAGATCGAGCACAGAAATTCAGGTGCAGAGCTACCCATCTGCCTGTGTCCGCTCTGCGCTAGGGAATGGGGTGTTCCACCACAGGGCCGCAATCAGGAGGGGGCAGTCGGAACTACTTTCCTGGGCCTGCAGCTGATGGGCGCCCACCATCATTACAGGGCCAATGTACAGGGAGGAATTTCCCTGCGCATCGGCCAGATGGTAACCCAGGTCCATGGGGCCCCAAGGGGGAGTCCTTGGCCCCACAAATTCTGAAGGTGGCTCTGTTCCACCATATTTAAATGAAACAGTGGGCGGCTTTATGCTGCTGCTGCAGCTGCAGGGGTGAGTAGCAGGTGCTTCCACCTCAAATTATACTTCAACTTAGGGGTTGGTGTAAGTGTAAAACGGACAGGCATTTTATACAGTTTAAACACAGCTCTACACGGGGTACAAATATGTAACGGTTAAATGTAAGCACCATTTTTTTATAACACATTTCTGGTCATACAGTACACGATTGGGATTTATTATTTTATTTCTAAGCTTGAATTGCTGCACATTCCGCATTTATATTTATTGAGGGACTATCTGAGCACATACATTCTAGCCCTTATCCGGTTGCCTGATGCCTGATTTCGTAGCGTATCTCTGCGTGTCTTCCCACTGCGCATGCCCTGAACAAACGTTCCGTTCCGCTGCTGGCAAATTGTTTAAAAGCAGCACTCAGCACTAAAGCTGACCACACACTAGAGAGATTGGGCCTGATCCAGACCTACACCGATGCGATGTGCAAACTACCACATAGCATATCGGTATGTACTTCCCCC
>WWET01001750.1:6980-18190 GCA_011038615.1 Limnodynastes dumerilii | reverse complement strand
CCCCTCCTCTTACTGTGCAGATAAGTTTTAAGAGCAGAGAAAAGGGTTTTTGTGAATGCATAAAGGAATATCTGTTTTCATTTGAAATACATTGTTGAATTATTGTTATTCTGTTATGATTTAAGTGTTATTGTTGTTATTCTGTCATGATTTAAGTTTTATTGGAAAACTGTTGTTTTGTTTTTCTTTTTAAAGTAAACATCACTTTAAGGTACTAACATAAATAGAAATATTGTTTTGTTGGTATACAGTCCACTCTGAATGATCAGCGGGCTTATATCTAATACAAGTTAGTTATGAATAATGATGATTCTTGTTGTTTGCTCAAGATAGAGCAGGCAGGGTGTATACTATGATGTGGATTGTGGTGTTACACACTTTTTTCATGATTTGGAGAGGGATTCATTGTTTAAATGATCATTTAAAGTCCAGGAAAAATTGAACTGTGTGTGTGCTGGAAATACGTTGAAACTGATGCACTGACATTAAGAAAAAGATTAAGCAATTTCTTCGGGAAGTGATTTAGTTCTGTGAAAGAGAAAATGTATTATTTGTTGCAATTTTTTAGTTGCTTGCTGTTTACTGAGAAACTTTGTGTTTAATGAATGATAAGAATAATAAAAGACTTACCTCTCTTATTTAACAAAGAGGGGTATTTCTTGTTTATTTTGAGAATGAAAATGAGAAAGCCAAAGTCTTCTAAGGTGTTGTATGTTTGTTTGTTTGTTTACTGTTTATGCAGAATGCAAGGTATGTGTTTTAGTGTTGTATTTCAATGAAATTAGAAGTTTTGATAAATATGAGCAGTGAGAATTCTAATGATTACATTTCGTTTAAATGATGTTTTGGCCTTTTTCTCACAAGTGTGTCTTTTGGTGTGTGTTTTTACGACTATGGGAGCATATTAGTTGTGCAAGCTCACAATACTGATTGCTTTCTATTAGATCCTCTCTATGATGAATTTTAATTTTATTTAGAGTAAACTTTGAGTTTTCTTGTTCTTTAAACTATTTGGTTCATACAGTGCTGATTGTTATGCAAAGTGTTGACTGTTTTTATAAAGATTTGCTGCTCAGACCACCAGCACTTGTTTTTTTTATTATGATTTACTGTTTTTAAACAGTACAGTTGGACCCTGTAATCAGGGCAGCACCAATCTGTGTCAAGGTAGTAGCAACTGCCATTTTGTTTGAAGAACTGCAGCATCTATTGTACTTGGTCACCCATTGGCAATACAGATACCACATGCTGTGACAGAGCTTTTAAACCAAGCCCAGACAAAACGTCTGTCAGCAGCAAGATTGACCAAATATGAGGTTGCTCTATTGACACCCTCTAATGTAACGATCCAGAAATGTCCAGTATTGTACCCAGCTACATTACTGCCGATGAGTTCAGTAGAGGAAAAGAAATCTGATTTTGGGGAACACACAGAGGAAGATGACACACAAGCAGGAAAGAAAAAAAAACATACACTTTTTCCAATTTTGATCATGATTGTTCTTAATTAATGAGGATTGAGCTTACCGTAGACATGACACTTTATGTTGATGGGTCCAGATATTACATTGATGGTGTACCTCATACAGGGTATTCTGTAACCACAGACACAACAACAGTTGTTGCAGATTCCCCCCTCCTGAATGTCAGCATGGGAAGCTGAATTGAAAGCACTAGCTTTAGCATGTATCTATGCTGAGGGACAAACTGTAAACATATACACTGATTCCAGATATACTTTTGGCATAAGCCCATGATTATGGCCCCATATGGAAAAGTAGAAATTTTGTAAGCTCAACAGGACAACTGGTGAGATATGCAGATCACATTAGGTCACTATTTGCTGCTTTTCAGTTGCCAGCCAGGCTAGCGGTGATCAAGGTAAAGGCACACACTAGAAAGAATACCAAGGAAGCCCAAGGCAATGCCTTAGCTGATGCTGCTACCAGACAAGCCGCATTAAAGCCCATTCCTGCCCATGAATCCTGTGTACCTCACAGAGGTGATCCAAAATGTGCCAGACACTGAGACTTTAGTTAAACTGCAAGGATAAGTCTCAGATGGTGAGGCCTGGGAGAAACAAGGTAACCTATGGTACGTAAAGGACAAGTACTGTCTGCCTAAAACCTTATATCCTGTCATTGCTCAGATACAACATGGAAAGATGTATTTGGGGAAGGATGCTATGGTTCAAATGTTGGGACAGGGCCTGGATCGCCCCAGATGTTTGCAACAGTAGCCCAGTATTTTGTAGCAGGATGCACAATATGTGCTTGCAACAATCTAGGTAAAGCAGTCCCTGTGCCATCTAAAAGCACCCCCCAGTCCTGTTACCCCTTTCAGAGAATACAGATAGACTTCATAAATTTACCAAAAATGTCTGGATATGATTGGGTCCTAGTGTGCACAGACTTGTTCAGCCAATGGTCAGAGGCTTGGCCCTGTAAGGTAGCAAATGCAAAGACCGCTGCTAAAAAGATTCTGCAAGACATTGTGTGCAGGTATGACATACCAGAAGTCATAGAAAGTGATAGAGGGACACATTTTAGAGGACAGGTAATGCAGCACACATTGGAAGACATTAATATCATATCTGCATTACACACACCGAGGCAGTAGTTACGGCGGCCATATGCGTGAGAATGGCATTTTGCCATGGATCGTGCGTCCGTAAATACAGCGTAGTTACAGAGGAAGGGATGTGCTGCACCATAACTACGGTGTAGTTTTCCGATATGTGCTACTGTGCTACCGAGCCACATAGTCCGCGGCACATGTACAGCACAGCCGCGGACTATGTGGCCGGACCATGCAGCTGCATCATTCACTCATGCAATAAAGATTACACAGGACTCCTAAGGGAGCCCTGCAAAACCACAACTGTTCACCTGAGTGATGTGCCTTTACATGTAAAGCAGCATCATTCACTGTGTTCTGCCCGGCAGCTGATAGCAGAGACTTCCTGCCTGCACAGGAGCCAGCGTCACCAGGAAGGAGGGACAGCGTGCCGCAGAGGAAGGGAAGACAGCTAAGGTAAGTGACTATCAATGGGAAATATAGAGAGGCTGGGGAGGCATGATAGGGACATTCTGGAGGCTGGTGACATAATGATGGCTGCTGGGGAGGGGCTGAAGACATGAAGGGGGATACTGGGGAGGGGTGCTGAAGACATGAAGGGGGATACTGGGGAGGGGGGCTGAAAAATACACATCTTTATGTTCACCCAGTTGCCTAAAGGGAATGTCAGTCACCCTTTGAATATTTAAACACTGTCCCTTTAAGAAAAACTTTTAAGGTTCCTACAAGGGGGAAACAAAGAAAGATTGTTCATATATTATTAAATATGTTTTAATTCATTTTTTTACAATTCTTAACACTGCCCAAACTATAAGCCACTTCCACTAAATATGTTTTACGTTTTTCTGTTTACCCCACTATCGGTAATACCACAATCACTCCTATACCTGTTAAGTTTCAACTTTAGCCCATAGTATTTTGGTTTATATGCACATCCAAATCTGAACGTGGATTGTAAACAAACCAGCCCGATCGGCTAGAAGGTGACGTCACAGCGTAACAGCTGATTTAGACATCACGGTCAATCAGCTGATCGGAGAAGCGGCTTTAAAAAGCCTACCCCGACATTCCTGGAGCATCACTTGAAAAAGGGCGACCGCCCGAAACGCGTTGTGGCTCCATACCCTTGGGACTTCCTATATTGAATCCTGCTGCCTGCTACTCAGAGAGGACCCTGCTCCATCCAGCGCTGCCCGGGCTGTTCATCACGCGCTCCCTCCCTCTGACAGCCCCACCACCCGCGGCTCACATTCTTAAGGGAAGTTCCTTTGTCAGTTTATTTATTTTTATGTTTCCATGTTTTTAATGTCACGATGTTTTTACCCTGTCTAGTAAAGTTTGAGATTTTAAACTAGGATTTGTCTCTCTCACTTTTAAGGCTGGCCAAGGAAGGAAATATAAAGTGATTTTACCAAGATCCAGGGATCTTGTTTAAACTTGCATATTTATTTGGCTTTATTGGATGTTTACCAGACATTGGATTGGCACCATATAGGAACACTTACCTGTGGATTTTTTGGATATTTATTTGTGACTTTAACACATGTTGTGATTTGAACTATTGGATCATCATTTCTTGGACATTTATTAGGACTATGATTTCAGTTGGACCTCCCTTTCACCACTATCACCAGCACTTATAGCACTTTTCACTTTTAAGATTTCATAGCACCCACCCCTATACGGTATCATTTTACATGGGTACAATTGTTACACACCCCTAGTGCCCCGTCCCTCAGCGCCCCAGTACTTGAGGAAAGGATTGGATCCCAGATGTAAAGGTCCATATCAGGTGTTACTGACAATCAGGTGCAGGACATGACAACCATCTATCCAGAAGCAACAAGAGCCCCTGAGAGAAATATGAACAATCTTGTTAGGGTCAGAGGGCATTTGGTTCGACCAACAGATGTGAAAGAATCTAAAGATTCCAATATATAAGGGATACTAGAGACTTTATATATGTGAATGTAGGGTCTGTATTGGGGCCAAATACCCATGTTAGGCAGGGACAGAATATTAATTGAATCAAAAGAAGGATTTATGAAATTGAATAAAGTGACAGCCATGTTGTAACAAGAATCCATTTTGTTTTAGGCAGCCATTTATATTGCTACAATTAATATTAGTTTATTCAGCTTATTAGCAGTTTCAGAGACTAGAAACCAAGTTCCCCCCAGTTCTAAGGGGTGTTTGTGTAAGATCTTGAGATAAGAAATGTATGTATGTATTGTTAAAATATCTGTGAGAACCAAGGTCTTTAGAAACATGATGGTAATACTCAGCTTCCAATTAACCTGTATTATGAAAACAGTTTCTTTATAATAACGGGTTATTCGGCATACCCTAATATGGGCCTTAGTCTTATGTTATGTGTTTTCATATTTATTAGCTGTAGTAATTACGTGTAATCAAGATAGATAATTCAGCGAATCATAGAACACTATGTAGATTAGGTTTCCTCCTAAAAGTTTAATGACCAGAGTGCTATAAAAATGAAATCTTAACTGTAATAAAATAGAACATGTCTTTTGACTGAACGAGCCTGTGTCTGTCAATTGTTCTCCGGTACTGTTTTGATAACTCTAGGTGACTGCTGTTTAAACTTGGATCCAGGAATCTATCTAAGCTGATAGATTCAACAGTAGCTTTTATCTGCCATCACTTCCTATGTTTCCATGTAACATGATTCGTTATATACATCCCAAAATATTAGATAATAATACATACTCTCAGTACTGAAGTGAACATGCAGGGCTCAATTTCCTAAGCACTTTCCACTTCACAAGTGAATAATATATAGACTGCTGTTACCATGGTAAGCCGCATTATATTTGCCAACTGTCGAAGTGGAGTTTCTCGCTTCTGAAGATGGCGCTATTGTAAAAATTCTAGCAGTCTCCCCATATACTTTATTTTAATTTATATTTTGCCCACTGGAATCACCAATTGTGTTATTTGTTCATACGAACATGGAATACCGCTGAGTATTCCAGTGGGCAAAAGAAAAACAAAGAAGGAAAGAGTTAACTCGATGCCGCTTCTGTCTCTGAAGATTTCAAAGTCCCGACATAAACACACTGGGCTTGATCCAGACTTAAGAAGGAGCTTGAAATTTGGCTGGTATTAGCCCAAGCAGATCCTAAAAGAAGGTTTGTTTGGCCTCTACAAAGTAGAAAATATCATCAAATAGGGCCTGATCCAGAATTACTTTGAAATTCCGTACGTAGCTTCTGCAACAGATACTAACATAAGGAATTTATGGCCTAAGAGTGAGTTAGGTGCAGAAAGAACCTCACCTAACTCACCTGTCCTGCCCCTAACCCATCTTCCTTTTTTACGTACCTTATGGCACTTAAGAGGGCCATAGGGCTACCTTAATTTACCTTAACTACACACACACAATGCCTCTTCCCACCTCAAGCTAATTTAAATCCCTTCCCTTACCCACTTCTAACGAAACACTCCCGGATGCAGCATTAGGCCGCCTCTTTCTTGCTAAACTACTCCGTACGGTCTTTAAAAACCAAACGGTACCTAACTGGTACGTAGATTATGTAAATGACCTATTATGCATGCAGCCAAAGCCAAAGCCGAAGCTTCTTAGGTGTGAATATGGTCCTTATTTATTAGCAGGTTTTTATGTAGCAGTATACAGAGAATATTTCACATTCACACCAGTCCCTGTCCCTTTTGGAGCTACACTCTAAGTTTCCTAACACAGACATACACACAAAGTGCCAGATTTACTAAGCTGCGGGTTTGGAAAAGTGGAGATGTTGCCCATAGCAACAAATCAGATTCTAGATGACATTCTCTAGTATGTAATGGTTAAATGAGATCTAAAATCTGATTATTTGCTGGCCCACAAACTATGGTTGCTTTGGTCACCAACCAATTAACCGACCAGTATGTTTTTGGTGAAGTGGGAGGAAACTGGAGTACCTGGAGAAAACCCATGCAGGCGTGGGGAGAACATACAAACTAGACACAGATAAGGCCTAGGCCGTGAATCTACAAAAATTATATATAAGTGGTGCTAGATATATATTTAGAATATAGCTGCTGTATGGGGTGTTGTGTCCACACCCCCAACCTTAAAAATTAAGGACAAGAGTATAGAAAAAAAGGGGGGGGGATACAGCGCTTTTCATAAAGAAAATAAAAATATTGATGTATAATGAATTAATATTAGTATGTATAAGTTTCTGTTTTTGAAGCTAAATGCGGGCTTCAATAATCTGCAGAGAATGGCATTTGCAATTAGTAACCAATATAGTTTATTTATACAAACATTTAATTAGAATTTAGTAAAAATAATTAAAATTCAGACACAGTTCCTTTAGAAATCGGACCCTCCTATCTGTAGAAAACAGTCAATTAATATTCCCACTGCAATGATTGTATACTAGAGTTAATTTGTGATTGCACTTCTTCTTGGGTGGCCAGCCCGAAGTAGTGTTATTTTACAGTTCAATATATGTTGGTATGATGAGAGAGCACTCCTGGATGCACACTGCGCTGTTGGTAACAAATATAGACAGAGTTCAAAGATGACGCATACCGCCGTAAGCAGGAGTAGTTGTCCCGTCCTCGGTCGCCTCCGCTCGGTGTGGACCTCGGTCAGGGATCCCACCGGTGCACAGGGAGAAGGGGCTCGTGTTGCGGCTTCCACTGCTAATCTTGGATCCGGTCTCTGTGTCTATTAGATGGAATGCTTGCAGGTGCGCTCCAGGGCTCCGATGTTTCTTGAAGATAGATAGTGGGTATTTCTTTGTAAGGGGGTCCAGACCTCTCTCCTCGCTTGACGTGTTTCGTCCCTGCTACTGGGGACTTTCTCAAAAGCAGTTGGGGGTCTAGGCCATGAATCTAACTCATGGTGTCAGCGCTGTGAGACAAATGTGATACTCACTGAGGTCCGGATCCTGAACTAAGTTCGACAGGGGACTTACACAAGTCATTTGCATAAATCTCCTGTCTCGGAACATCTGCACATACGCACGTCAGTACTTACGCTGAAGTGGCAGACCCTTCAGTTATGATAGCTGTATCCCCGCCATATAGGCGAGGATAACCATGTAAATGAGGGGGCGGGGTGGGGGAAGCCCCCATGGCTACAGACCTAGTCGTAAAAGTAAACGTAGGAATCTTGACATGTAAGTATCCAGATTTCCTACCGACAAATTTGGGAGCACAATGAAAAATAAAATCCATCCATTTAAAACATGGCCTCAACTATCATGGTCCAGCCCGTCTAGGTACTGATTGAATTAATTCCTGGAATCCTCGCTTAAATTAAAGAAAATTTGTTTTGTCCCTCTATTAATAACCAAGGTGATTTAGAGTATGTTCAGGGAATTAAAAATAGAGTCTGGTGCAAGTGATGGGGTTCCAAAGCACACACATTGGGCCAGCTGCAGACCTAAGTGCTAGTAATGTTACATCGCGTAGCGTATTTACGCTAGGGTATTTTCTATGCACTCCCCTAGGCACTCCCCTCGCTCATACGTACTTTGACCATTTTACACTTCCCAAACCCTACCTTAACTTTTCAAAGACATACATAATGGATTCACGTACGTAACGTGTCGTATGGAGACGCCCCTTTGTCTGTAGTTACGCTGATGGTATGTACGTTCAGAGTTACGTGGCATAACATCTGCCGGGCGCATGCAAAGTAAATACAAATAGGCGATTTTACGTCAGTGGCTAGTGTAAAAACGCTAACGTACTGGATCTACCCCATTGTTTATTAGCAAAGAGGCAAACCAGAAATGCATACAGAAAATAAGATCTAAATATACTGTGAAAACCCAGGTGATGGGCACATGTGGCAAGCACCAGCACCAACGAACAAAGCAGAACAATATATGCACATTGGTTGTACATAATATCACAGCACAGGACATAACCTTGGGCACCTGCCATTTGCTAAGCTATACCCACACATACAATTAAGGGTTCTCTCTAAAGCTCTATATGAGCCAATGTTTCTCTGCATTCATAATTCATGTGTGAATGCAAAAGCAATAACAGGCATTTGGCTGCATTGCACACAATGTTATCCACATAAATATATGCTCCAAATTATTTTATTTGATTATTTATTCTGACTTTAACAAAGGAGACTTTAATCAATAAAGGTAATTAGCAGGGACAAAGCTGGTCTGTATTGGAAGTCACCGCCAGTGAATGAAGCACGGGTAAAGAGATTCAGTGCGACATTTATGTTGACTTATCGTTTCCATAAAACAGCGCTGTTTGAAAATGACCTTGAAATTCAAAGCCTTAAAGCTTTGTATAAAGGGATTACAGTGAATGCAAATGGGTACAGACTATATAAAGTTTTCAGTGCGATTCATCGTATGAAAATGACTACACCAGAAGAATTATGACTTTGTAGTCCGAGTGAATGAAATGCATGCACAAAGTTATAAAGTTGCAGTGCTGAAATCAAGTTCCTAAAACAAGCAGATTCATTATTAATGGGACAGAAGCTGTCGGAAGCTCTCCGGTGTATTAGGACGAACCTTGGTATTGCTAGAATAGCACAATGATGAAAAGAAAAAAAAGATGCTGGTCAGTAGGAGGGTTGAGTATGTTTTCAATGACGATCAGTTTTTAGCCCAAAAAAAGGATTTCAAAAAATGTATGGGTTCTTGGTCTAGAATTCTAACATAAAAACATTGGTCCAGATTCTGAACTAAGAACGTCACCTGACGTAGAATTCGGATGATTTTCTAGAAGCTCACATGGAGCAGAACTACTATTGTATGGAACTCAGTTCCGTATAACAGGTTTTCCATGTGTGTGTGTGTGTTGGGGAGATGACCCATTCTAAAAATTCTCCATATCTAATAGGCATGCAGATTAAAGTAAATGGCCAGCTGAAGTAAGATCTGCACAGATCTACATTCGGATGGATGCAGATCCATGCAGGGTTTTGAACACATAAGTATCCAGAACTCTACACATGAGAAGAGCGTGACAGAGGAGGTCACGTGCTGATGTACTGATGCGCAGTGGCGTAGGAACGCCAATTTTCATGGGGGGGCAAGAGGCCAAGGACCACTAAAGGAACTGGAGCCCCCTTTTCTCTTATTTGCATGTCATTTTTGACAGTGACTGAAGATGTGCAGAGTTCTATGTTAATTTTCATCAGTGCTTAATTGTTTATTTTTCTATAAAAATGTATTTATACATCATGGTATGTGCTATAAATTTAAATGGCTATATCTCATGTTTGTTACTGGACGCATCGCATGGAATTCAGGGTAAACGTAAAGTGAATTGTTTTTTATCAATACAAGTTGTTTCTTAAATGAACAGAACACTTAGCATTTGTTTAATAAACCAATTATTCAATCAATCAATCTGTATACTTAAGCTGGGCATACACTAGGACGATACAGCATACAGCAGAGGGTAGGCCGAGAAATGGGACGATTTCCTACTAGGGAAATGTCCCATTATCAGCACCATACACCTCCTCTGCTGGGACCGATTATCCTGGCAGAAGAAGGGGGTCCAGGGCTAGTACTAAGCTGCTCTGACAGCTTCCATACCATCAAAGCAGTCAGAACAGCATAGTACATAGATATACAGCAGCGGTTATTGTAGGGATCTGTGTGTACTACTGCCTGAACTAGCCGTTGCTGTATATCTATGTACTATGCTGCTCTAACAGCTTTGAAGCTATTACAGCCGTCAGAACAGCATAGTACATAGATATACTACAGCGGTTTTTGCAGGCAGTAATACAGACAAGAATCAGCCGAAGCCGCACTTCCAACAGCGCGGTTTCGGCTGATCCCTGTCTGTACTACTCCTTGTAATAGCCGCTGCTGTATATTTATGTACTATGCTGCTCTGACTGCTTTAAAGTATACATTCTTAGCTGTCAGAGCAGCTTTGTACATAGATATACAGTAGCAGCCTTGAAGAATAGGGGGCCATTCAGCTTGCTTCCGATTTAAATCAAACATGTTGAAAGATCAAATAATCGTACAGAGCATTTCTAGTGCGTTTATTTGGTGTTTCAAAAATTGATCCTGGCCATTAACTACAGCGATTATTATCGGGCAGAAAACCGCTCTAGTGTATGGCCAGCTTAAGGCTATATTAAAGAACATTTGGTAGTTATAACAATCTATATTATATATATAAGGACTGCTACACTGCGGGGGAGGGGGGGCATGGGTTGGCGTTACATGTACCTGCTCTGGGAGCCATGACTCTCTACGACACTTAAGGCAATCATTGTCTACCCTACGATCTGGCAACAACGAGACTGCTGCTAATGTTTTAAACCATCCGCAGGCCACAATTATTCGCTCTCTCAGTTGCATTGTCAGTCAATTGGAAGTATTGCTTTCCGGGCTCCTGTGTCTTCTTTTTCTTTCTGCAAATTGTGATTGGGGATTCTAAGTAAGAAAGAAAAAAGCGATCACAAGAAGAAAATGTACACAGAACAAACATGAAGACAACTTTATTTTTGGTAAACAGAAGTGACGAGTTCAAATAAAGCTATTTTCGATTCATCCCCATTTTCGCTTAATTCATCCTCATTCACCTTTGTGCAGAAGTTCAAGGGGGGGGGGGGCAAAACACAGTCTTTTTTCCGCTTCAGCCCC
>WWET01001749.1:304245-322032 GCA_011038615.1 Limnodynastes dumerilii | reverse complement strand
ACTATTCTATTGGTAATAAGACAACAGTAAAGCAGTCACAAGACCTTATTTGCATATGGAGTTTCAGACACTATCTCTCGGATCCAGACGTAAACACGGAGCTCGGGAAGTCCACGCGAAAGAGGTGAGTGCTCTCTCCTGTCCCTCCCCTCTCTCACGCGGATTTTGCAACACTTACGCTGCCATAAGTCTACCTGAAATCTATGTGGATCAGAGGTCCGTAAGACCATTGATATGCATGGAAGTCTTTAAGGCAGTCCACACAGTATTATTTATATGCCCCCTCATCCCCACAGGCACCTTGCGTAGTTTAGGCGAGCAGTGATGGCCCCCTGTCATTAGGATCTCCTAGCATACTGTATACTAGAAGATCCCTAGTCTAACATCTGGTGTCCACATGCGTAGATGTTACAGTGGAGTTTACTGACATAATAGGCTTATGTAAGTAGCCTAATCTACAGAGAGCTGGCTTCAGTCCTATATGCTAATTAGGCCTTATATTACACAGCAGTATTGAATGCACAATATAAGGAGATGTTGTGTAATTGCTGAAGATGCAGCTTGTTATAATATATATATCTCACTCTGAAAACAGCATTTCTATATACTGATTTTAAATTTTTCATTTAGTTTGCCATCTAATAATAGGATTAATTCAGTGTATCATCAAGGTGCAGCTGGTCATGTATACATCATTATCACAATTCCATAGCAAAAAATACAGGATAAATCAGTTATCATTCAGAGGTCTGGAGCAATCAGCAACAAAAGGAAGAAACCAAATAAGAAAAAGGCACATAGCGGGAGGGGACAGAAGAGATGACGTCAACAAGATTCATTTGCTGAAGTCTGTTTCTTCCTGGCAGGACATCACGTCCAAAGTTTCAAGTGATTAGTGTACCCATTCCTTGGGCTCCTGCAAGACGTGGAGAATCTCTGCCTCCCGGGACTGTGGAGGTGGTATATGCATATACTCCCATCTGTGGGAAAAAGTTGTAAGACTCAAATGAAATGTAAGGAAAAGCAGAGACACTTAGGAATCTATCAATCTACAGAGCACTAGAATTTACTGTTTACTGTTCAGAAACATTCCATTAATGAAAAGCTAGTGCAGGCCAAGTCTGCACACGATGGAGATTTCTCCCAGTACAGGATGTACCCTATTTAAACAATGGTAGAGCCATCAGATGAATGGCAGCTTTATCAATGCTTAAATGCTCAATTATATTGCTAAAAATGGTTATTGGGAAAGGATATATCTATTTCAGCCAGTTCCCAATAGCGACAGACTGCTGTGGGTATATACTTATGGTAAGGGCTTAAGGGGAAGCTTAGGGTTAGGCTGTGGGACCTGGAGGGTTAGGTTTAGGGGTAGGGCTCACGAAGGGGAAAGTTAAAGTTAAACAGCAGGAAACGAAAAGTAAGGGAAGGGTTACTATTAGGGTTAGCATAAAAAGCTTACCTTCCGTAAGACAAATTTTTACGACAAGAGTCGCAGTACAACCATTTTTTAAATGGAGACTGCCGGCAAATGGCATTCAACACCCATATGATGGTCTGTCGGAAAACAGACCATTGTACCAGCAACCTACAACCCACGGTACGAAGCTGCGTCACCCGATTCTACAGCATCCCTGAGTACACACCGGTAAGAGGTCAGAGCTATATGCGGGTTATTGCGTGTTTAGAGCTAGAATAGTCACACAAAAAACTCCAGTGTGTACACAGATTAACACAGTAGAACAATGGAACCATAAAACTGGATAAACAATAAGATATCCTACATCTTAAACAAAAAGATGAGGGTCATATAGAGCTAGGATAATATTAGTTAGTAAGAATAAAAAATAAAAAGGGATGGGCTCTCATCTGCTGTCAAATTCTACATTTTCTTGGTTAAAAAAAAATAAAAGAAAACCAGAATTCTTCTTAGGGGATTTATTTTTACACAGTGGATTGCTATTTAGACTTCTATCACCGCATTCAGACCCCCATACGCTTTTACCTGTGGGGTCAGTGGCTTGTGCGAGTTCCCTGTCAGTCTTACTTGTGAATCCGACCCCTAGTCACTACAGAAGTGTGTAAAAAGTCACGACCTGACGTTACATCCCCCATTACTCACAGAAAACTAACTTCTACAGTCGCCCTCATAACCTTCATCTCTGATAACGCCATGATGGATGGACAAGAGGCTTCATATATGATAAACATAACAACTAAATACTAATTAAAAAAAAAAAAAAAAAAAAAAAAAAAAAAAAAAAAAAAAAAAAAGCATTACATACAGCTCTGTAGAAATTCTCAGTGCATTTTACCAAAGCAGACATTTTATATAAATACCTGGCAGTAAGGGGCAAGGACATGAGAATGCTCTCAATCCTGGAGCCAGAAGTTGCAAGGCCAAATTTGGTTCCTCTGTCATAAACAAGGTTGAACTCCACATACCTCATATTAGAAATACAAAAAGGGGTTAGATTAAAAACATTTATAAATACATTCCAGAAATACACTCACCAAAGGATCAAATAAAGAATATTAACCATACAGATATTGGGGTAGATCCAGAACAACGCTTCTAATCCATTTCCTAGCGGAGCGTATTTACTCAAGCGTGCCTTCTAAGCACTCCCCCAGGAGCATCCCTTGAATGTACGTACTTTAACCGATTCCGCACGCACGTACGTATAGCCTGCGCGGCGTTACGCTGCTAAGCATGCCCATACTGTACGATTTAAATGCAAACCCCCGCCTACATTGCGTAATTTAAGTGTACTAACGGCTAACGTAAAATTGCAACTGATACGTGAAAGGACCATACACTTAGTTACGTTACGTAGCGTATCATCTGTCGTGCGCATGGTCAGTACATACCAAATCGTGGTTTTACGTCTCCGCCAGGTGTAAATTCACACGGAAACGTTGTTCTGGATCTGCCCCATTGTCAGAAAGACGTATATAAAATGAAGGGTGGTATTTTTTAGAGAAAATAGGTGGAAAAATGACAGTACTGAAAGGGTAGTTGATAAGTGGAATAGTCTTCCATCTGAGAAGGAAGAGGCTAACCCGGTAGATCAATACAAACATTCTTGGATTAAATATTAAAAAAAAAAAAAAGATAACCTCTATCTTGCACTAAATTAAGTGTCAAATAGTGTCAGAAGGGTTTTTAAAAAATAAATATTGGGCAATCTGGATAGCCAAGTGGCTTATTCTTTTGCTGATAAGAACAACAACAACAAAATGATCAAAACAGTGCACAAGCGCCACCCGGTGTTAACAGCGTGTGTGTGTTCGTGTGTGTATATATATGAATTGAGAAACCAAAAGGCACCTATAGTGTAGCAAACTTAAATAAATCCATTAACCACCAGTGGGCGATATACGCGTACAAGGCATCACACAAGCAGAGGCTTTTTCAGGGTTTCTTATTCATTCTGCGTCGCAAGGAATTTTCTTCCCCTATCCTCATCATACAGAGGCCCAGTAAAATAAAAACAACAACATTTAAAAGAACCCAATCTAGTATAGTATATTAAGATACTAGTAACGTGATAAAATAAAGCTTATTATTAGGGAGTGATATATATCATTAATAAGGTCTGGCATGTTGGAGTATGCTCAAAACATTGGGTTACATTTTTTTGTGGGGTATATATATATTCTCCCCAAATTTTTTAATTTATTTATTTATTTTTAACAAATTTCTATCAGCAAAGGAGTATATACTTTCAGTCGTTTATTATTAAATTATATTAAATTGTCATTTGAGGTTAAAAACCTCCCCTTATAAGCAGGGAAGCACTGTTAGCAATTCTAGGATATCGTACTACTGGAAATGACATACCCCACTTGCACGTTACAAAATATAAACACAGTCTGTGCAGGAAAGAGACAGGCTGCATTCAGAGTCTTGTAGTTTGTAAAGCATGATAGCGGCAATAAACAGTAACCTACAAACTACAGTTGAGCTTATAACAATGCAGACAGATTGGTAAAAATCAGAGCCAACCACCATGCATGGAGGTCTGGACAATAATCGGAAAGAAAAGTAATAAAGTTACCCGCCAGAAAATGGCTTGACTTCCGCAAGACCTGCCTGCATCTGCAGCATTCGAATAGATGCAGATCTGTGCAGAACCTTTAAGGCAGGGTCACAGAGGGGAGTTCACTCCACTGTCACATGCGGACTTACTGACCTCAGTACATAAGAAACATGCACGGAGGTCAGGATCCGGTCCATGGTCAGTTATCTGCTATTGTTCGCTACCTCACAAATCAAACTTTGCTCTCCCACTTCCCAGCATAATAAAATAAACAAAATAAAGGATTATAAATGAAAAAAAACTTGGTGACTCTGCTCCATATGTGATGAAAAAGATGACAAAATGAAGTCTGGAGTGCAGTAACACACCGCACACCATTTCTAAAGCAATCGGAGGCACTCCCATTAAAAATTCACAACTGGTAAAAACACGCACTGATCATGCATCTGACAGAATATCAATCATTTCATGCTTCAGTCTGTTCAGGGAGGGTTAAATCATGAAATCATTTAAGGATATTTACTGGTCACAATAATATAAATGTTTAGAAGGTGGATACAAGTTCTGCACCTTATCAGAATAGTAACTTACCGGCCTCTTCTCAGCTGCTGCCACAGTTTCTCTTCCGGGGTAAAAGGGTCGTTCTTGTGCTTGTTTACTATAGGAATATAGCATGGCACGACGGCCTTGGCACAGCTCTGCACAAACTGGAACACCTCTTCTTTCGATGGGGAGTCCAGGTCATCAAAGAAAATCCCTCCAACTCCTCTGCGCTCACCACGATGCTTAATAAAGAAGTAGTCATCACACCTACAAAGAGACGGCCAGATAGTTATCAAGCGCCAGGAGCCTACCAGTACACCCACTAACCGGATATGTAGATTCTAAAAACACTGTTAATGTGGACAAAGGTAGAGAAATAAATAGCTATGTGTTCTGCCCTTTACAGGATTTACCACCCAATCCAGAGATTGGGAATAAGAGAAAAGAAGCACCCACCTAAAGCACAGCCCTGTGTGTTGTGCTGCGATGCTGATGTTGTCACACAATGATGACATCATCAACATTACAAACACACTACAGACACCTTTCAAGACACAGGACTGAGGGCAGCATGGTTTTACACCCGTGTTACCTATTTGCATCACACAAGTTTTTCTTGCTTCATTTGCAGCCATCACTGTTAAACTGTGAATATTTGGGGCAGATAAAGTAATGGGGGTGTCAATGCAGTGGAAGGGTCATTATGTTATCTAGTATGTCTTGCATATATAATACCACTGAGGATGGTGTTAAATTCAAAGGTAACTGTGTGTATTGGGTTCATTTAGCATTAATGAAAGGGGGTAAACTAAGTGGATTTTAATTCTAAAAATACTAAGTGGTTTTAATTCAAGATGACAAATAGGTAGTGATATGCACACTCCAATTTTATCTATCAGTTCATCAATCTATCTATCTACTCTCCTTAGCTTTGGGAGTTTACAACTATAATAGTTAGGCAGGGCACTCACCCTGGTGACGGTGCATATAATGAAATTCAACTGTTACAGCAATCCCATGAGATATAGAAACTAAGGGCCACAATTGTTCAACATACATCCTTAGTTTCCCGATACTAGCTACTGCGCATGCGTAGTAACTATTTTACGCAATCTACGTATCGTTTCTTTACGTAGATTGTGTATGTGTGGTATTTAATGACCGCACATACGCAATCTACGTAACGAAACGATAAGTATGATTGCGCAAAATAGTTACTACGTAAGCATAGTAGCTAGTATCAGAAAATTAATCCACAAATCTAACCACAAAAGGAGGCACTCTGAAGACTTGTGAAATTAGTAAAAAGTAGTTTTCCGATCTGGAAATTTTCATTAAGATGTTAAGTCATAGGTAACTACAATGTTTCAATTGCGAAAAAAAGATTTTCATCAGAATGATAGAAAAAGTCGAATGCCATCAGAGGGTCTTTTTTTTGTTTGGAATGGTGCGTACTTCGAGTTGTAGAGCACCAGAAGCAAAGCACCAGAAGCAAACATATAAGATCCTGAGACTGCCGGGATTAGGTTTAGGGTATACTGTATGTGTGAGTAATGGGGAGAATGGACTCTGCATTGTTTTGCTGAAGTACAGGAAAGACATCTACACTTATCTATATCACCTGCTTCATTTTTTATATACTCGAGTATAAGCCGACCCGAATATAAGCCGAGGCACCTAATTTTAACACAAAAACCTGGGAAACCTTATTGACTTGAGTATAAGCCTAGGGTGGGAAATGCAGCAGCTACTGGTAAATTTCAAAATAAAAATAGATACCAATAAAATTACATAAATTAGTACCATCGGGCCGTATCCAGAACTACGGCCGTCTTCCATGGACGACCGTAATTCACTGAACAGTAGCTACTGCGCATGCGCAGTAGCTATTGTACGTAATCTGCGTATCGTTTCGATATGTAGATTGTGTATATGTGGTCTTTTAGACCGCATATACGCAATCTACGTATCAAAACGATACGCAGATTACGTACAATAGCTACTGCGCATGCGCAGTAGCTACTGTTCAGTGAATTACGGTCGTCCATGGAAGACGGCCGTAGTTCTGGATACGGCCCGTTGGCACTAATTTATGTAATTTTATTGGTATCTATTTTTATTTTGAAATTTACCAGTAGCTGCTGCATTTCCCACCCTAGGCTTATACTCAAGTCAATAAGGTTTCCCAGGTTTTTGTGTTAAAATTAGGTGCCTCGGCTTATATTCGGGTCGGCTTATACTCGAGTATATAAAAAATGAAGCAGGTGATATAGATAAGTGTAGATGTCTTTCCTGTACTTCAGCAAAACAATGCAGAGTCAATTCTCCCCATTACTCACACATACAGTATACCCTAAACCTAATCCCGGCAGTCTCAGGATCTTATATGTTTGCTTCTGGTGCTTTGCTTCTGGTGCTCTACAACTTGAAGTACGCACCATTCCAAACAAAAAAAAGACCCTCTGATGGCATTCGACTTTTTCTATCATTCTGATGAAAATCTTTTTTTCGCAATTGAAACATCGTTGTTACCTATGACTTAACATCTTAATGAAAATTTCCAGATCGGAAAACTACTTTTTACTAATTTCACAAGTCTTCAGAGTGCCTCCTTTTGTGGTTAGATTTGTGGCAAAGCTGCGGGTAAGAGAGCCTGACACAGCCACAGGGACCGCCAGAGGGACAGCAAAGGTAAGTTCAATGTAGCATTCATGTATTTTTTTCCTCACTCGAGTATAAGCCGAGAGGGGCTTTTTCAGCATAAAAAATGTGCTGAAAAACTCGGCTTATACACTAGTATATACGGTATTTTACGCTTATCCTGAATATACTAATTAAAAACAACAATTAAAATATACTAATTAAATAACCTTCAAATAAAATATATTTGATGGGACCCCCTATTGTTTTACACCTGAAGAACACATAGGAACCCAACATAAATTAATAAATCGCCTACTAATGGGGCTGGATCCTCAACTACGTCCATCTTCCACACACACAAGCGTAATTTGCCAATAGGTAACTACTACGCATATACGTAACGAAATCTACTTAACAAAACGATACGTAGATTATGTACAATAGTTACTACACAAGCGTAGTAGCAACCTATCAGCAAATTTCAGCCGTGTGTGGAAGACGGACGTAGTTGAGGATCCAGCCCATGAAGTCTGTCGGAATGTGGCTAATTCTTTAGGTAGGCAGACATATGACACACAAGCTGCGGAGTAAGCGGGAAGTGCTGAGACATATATATGAGCTCTCCCACCCTCGTTATCCGAGGAGCCCAGCCCAGTCTGTTACAAGGTATTTTATCTCCCACAACAGGCAGACACATTCTCAATGTGCTCATTGCAAAGAGGAAGATAATGTTGCTAGCAGTTATATTGGAGGAGATGTTCTTTATAATCATCATGCTCAAACACTTCATTCATTAATAATATTAAAGTACCATGTAAAAGGTGGTATAAAATTGCACCGGAATGATACAATTGATTTTTAAGGTTCAATAAAACATTTTTAAACATAGAATAAAGTTAAATTTTAATCTAACATATATCAACCTTTGTAACTGTGACTTAAGCTGGCAGTGTTTCAAAATGGGAATAGCTGAACGCTTACCACTTCTTAAACTGAGGATAGAAGCCAGGATTGTGTGGATCGCAGGCTTCCTTCAGAGTCTGGTGGAAATGCACTACATCCTCCTGGTTTAGGTAAGTTGGCGTTAGGTCAGTGCCACCTCCAAACCACCACTGCTTGTTGCCTGGGCAGGAAAGCAACTCAATTACAAGAGCAGGGCATAGTGTAACCATGGCAAAATACATATTCTGCTGCAAAATGTTCCTAAGCTGAACTAAAGAAGCAAATTAAACAATACATTTAGCTACAAAACTATTCTGTGGTTTTTAAACTGTAAACAGACACTCCAAAGGATCCTCCTGTAAACACTCGATTGTATTTTCCTTGTGTTGTATACAGAGGTGTCCAAGGTCTATTGGATATACTAAAATGTTTAACAATACAAGAAGAAAGTGCGTGTGCGGTATAGGTGAAGGATAAACTTCACATGGCTGCTTAACCTACTTTACTGCTTAGAAGTCTAATGAGTTCATTAGACCTTTACAGCGGCTGGACAAGGAATAAGAAGCAGTTTAGTTTATTGTAAATTATTGATGAAATAATGGCAATATTTTTTATTGCCCAGCTTTTACATGCTATAGGTTAGCTTATACCTCTTGGCTTTGCCAATACCTTTTACGCAGTATGGCATGCTCTCAATGGGCCACATCCAGACTTCCACATGCTGCTTGCGGAGGTCAGGTGTCTGGAAGGAAGAGCACTTGCCCCAGTGCTGCACTTCAAGGTGTGCCATGCATTCCATATGCCTAAACCCTGCAATGGAGGCAGGGAAAGCCATGCAGAATAGGCTGTGGAGGTGGCAATTAGCAGTTTCATAGGGTACTGTGCGCGTACAGACATAAATCTGGACAGAACAGATAAGGTTGCTTTATGGCTGCGGATTTTGTATAAAGCTCGCACAAGAGGGAAGCGACATCCTCTTTGTTGTAGACTTCCAGACCTCCGTGCGTACAAAACACATGCAGAGGTCTGGATAAGACCCAATGTGTTGCTTAGCTGACACTTAGATTCCATCATCACGATGCCAAAATTCATAATTCATTCTTCAACCACTGTAGACAGTCCCTAAACCACATTGCCATTTCTTCCCCAACCCAACCCTTCAGGGCATTCATTTAAAGATGTTCTCTGTCCTTACCATCAGCTTCCTCAATCTCAAAGTATCGGTAGTTGAAGTGGATTGTGGGAACATGTGGATTCTTGGGATGGATTACAGAACTGACCCCCATGGCACAGAACGGTAGTTTTCCTTAAACGTAAAAAAAAAATAATGAATTATGGTAAAAACATACATACAAATGTACAAACCTGCAGAACAAGTATAAAGCTCAAACCACATCAGTGTAAAGCATGGTGCACACTGGAGCTTTTCAGAAGATAATCTTTCCAATCAAAAGCAAAAAGGATATCTTTCCATGGTTGATCTGGCATATTAGGAGATCCAAAAGATCAAATGGAAAGATCACAGACCGTGTTAAAAGATCTGAGCATTTTTGGACAGTACACACTGGTAAATATCAATTTTAAGCAAATAAACGCACAGCCAATTCACAGCTAACTAAAGGTGCACACACACTATACAATTATCTGGCAGATTATCTGAAAGATCTGGCAGTTGGAATGAAAATCTGGTAATGGATGAGAGCAAACGGTATTGTCACTTGCTCTTATCCATTACCACATTTTCATTCCAACTGCCAGATCTTTCAGATAATCTGCCAGATAATTGTATAGCGTGTGTGCACCTTTAGTCTGCACATAGCTAAATATACGCAGTAAAGACCTATGTCTTACGTAGCACTCCCGACACAGGGGGAGCAGTTAATCTGTTTCTTTATTTTCTCTGAATCAGTATTGCGGACTTTTTACTTGCATATATTTAGGCAAGTTCGCAAAATTACTTATAACTGTAAATCAGGGCCGCAAAGAACAAAAAGCAACCCCCCCACCAAAAAAATAAAATAAATAAGTACTCAAACAATAATTTTCATGTAATGTATTTGGTGTGTTCACAAGTAACTAGTCTCCATTGTAGCTATTGTATCTGTTTACAGGTCACATCATATTACGGTTAGACATTACAGTATTTGTCTTAAGCTGGGTACAAACCTAACCAATTACAGCGCTGATCATACAATTTATGGTAATTTGATCTAATATCGAAAAAGTGTGTAAGCTCCCTCAATCAAGATGTGTTTGGATAAGACCGGTCACATCTGTTGGTTTTATAAAGTACCTTAAAAACACTTTCACGCATGGACCACGTCAGAAAAACGTGTGTAGCATGTATGCAGGTATGACTGTCTGTTTGACTGTTCTGGCAGTCTTCTATACAACACAGGCAGATATCTGTACAGTGTGTACAGAGTCAACAATTCTCTAGCAGATAGTTACACAAGAGGATAATGATCTTAGACCTGCTGGTAAATTGAGATAGAGTGTATATCTATACAATGTGCATCCTCATCAGCACTTATAATCACCAGTAAAACTGCAAGAGCCAACGCATCTCATGTTTGATTGCATAAGTGCATACACGGCTTAAATAGAATTGTAATATACTATTAATTGTTGTAGCGACAAGAAAAAAAAATTATTAAAAATAAAGATCATAGTATTGGAACAATATAATGTTACTATCAGTAAAGAAAGACTCCTCACAGTGCTTTACAGCTTATTTTGGGGTAAACCATTGTTTAGTTACAAACCTAGACATGTATTCAGCAGTCACCTAGTCATCTAGAGCACTGATAGGAATATAGATTATAAATGACACGCACCGTCTTTCGTTTTTAGGGACTTCCCTCTGCTTTTCATCTGTTGGATAGACTCTTGTGACAGGTGGCCATAAACCACAGACACATTCACCCCAGCCTTCTCAAAAACATTGCCATCCTGCAGCACACAGCTTACACCTCCTCCACCTGCAACGAGAGACAGATTAAATCTATGCCAACTATTATTCACATAAACCTACCCAATCACTATGGCAGCCATGTAACTTGTTCTATATGGTTTTTCAGCAACAACAAAAAAAAAAAAATCAATTAAATAATTACGGTACTTTCTAAACATAAAGGACAGTGCTGGATCCTGTCTTCTGTACAGGCTAGGACAGTGCTGCTCAACCAGTGTGCCACAGGGCAATGCCTCCAACAGGAGAAAAAGCACTGGAAGACCTTGCAGATACATGAATGTGGAATACTGGAGAGCTAAAGACACACGATTGGTTATACTGGGGAGGCTGCAGACACATGAATGGGAACTACTAGGGAGAATGAAGACGCATGATCGGGGCTACTGGGGAGGCTGCAGACACATGATGGGGGCTAACGTAGGTAAATAAAAAAAAAAGTAACTAGCTGCGATTTTTCATTTATCAAATAAAAAATGATGTAATATCTTTGTATGTACTTTGTAATTCCTGCTTTTTTTTTTTGGTATATTTTGCTTTTGGTGTGTCGCGGAATTCTGGGAAGGGATTAGGTGTGTCGCGGAATTCTGGGAAGGGATTAGGTGTGCCGAGGGTGAGAAAAGGTTGAGGAGCACTGGGCTAGGACACTCCTCTTGCTCACAAGAGCTCACCATCTGGTCCCTCTACCTTCAAACATATGCACTGTCCATACATAAAGGGCAAGATCCAGAGCTACGTTTCCATTACTTTTCCTTGCGTAGCGTACTTATTGGCAATCCCCTCGGCCGTATGTAGTTTAGCCGTGTTACGCTTTCCAAACCCTACCTTAATTTTTCCAAGCATAACTTCTGTCGGCCGTAATGGCTGAACGTACTTAAGCGAATAAGTACGCCCATACTGTACGATTTAAATGCCTCACCCCGCCTCCGAAGCGTAATTACGGGTGTCGTATGGTTGGCACGCCCATTCGCATATAGTAACGCTGATGATACGTGACTGGCCCTTACGCTCTGAGTTACGTGGCATAACATCTGCCACGTGCAGTAAGTACTAATGGCCGCTTTTACGCTAGCGGCTAGCATAAATTCACTCACATACGTAGTTCTGGATCTACCCCAAAATCTGTACAGGCCAGAAGGCTGGATAGTATGGAGCACACCCTCCCTGTACTATTTCTATACTACCCCACTCCCTTAGAGTGGAAGCGCTTCTGCTTCCCACTGTCAGATATGGTACAAGGATGGACCTTTGCATCCAATTGAACTCTGGATCCAATTCTGTCCAGGCATAGCAATGCTCACACATGCACTGCCCACCAGTAGCTGGCATCTACCAATCCTGGTCATTGGAAAAATCCTCGTCAGTTGGACTCAGTCCAGTTTGTTGGAGTTAGGTCTAGACCAGGGTGGTACTTTGCCCACTGTCCGGTGGTACTCAGGGCAATGTGATAAGAAAGTAAGATACTAAATGGCTAAGGACATAGGACCATGTAAGTTACGTGCCTACTTCTAAGTGCTGTGCTAATGCTCAAGCGTAAATATTTTACGCAATCTACCTAGGTCTTAAAAGACCGTATGTACACAATCTACGTAAGGAAACGCTACATAGATTGCGTAAAATATTAGCGCAGCACTTAGAAATAGGCACGTAACATAGAAATAACGTAGTTGTGATTACGGTCCATAATGAATAAAATATCTCTTGAGGCTAAATGGCATATATAACAAATTAATTGTACAATCACTGTAAAATATATGTAAAGAACAACAAAATCCCTGTAAATATATGAATGGTCAGTGGGTATTTGTGTACATAATCTGTGGTACCTGACAAGACTCCAGGGTGGGTGGCTGACCAAAAACAGGTTGGGAACCTCTGGTCCAGACCATGCATATGAGACTTGTAGTACCACCACAGCTGGAGAGCCCCCCCTCTACTCACCCTCAGCCCTCTGCCAGGTGTCCACAGTGAAGGTGGCTCCCCCGTCCGCCGCCTCCAGTGCCCGGCACACCTCCGCCTGGGTCTCCATGATGAGCAGCTCCATGCGGGTCTTCATATCATGCCCCGTCAGGCGCAGATGCTCCATATCTGTCACCGGAGCAGCCATGAAGCCTGCGCACCGCTTGGCCAACTCATCCCCCTGATCAACAGAGGCCATGTCAGCCCGCTGCAGGTGACTGTACCCTGCCGCTAGCCCGGCCACCACCGCAGCCCCGGCGGCCACCAGCAGAGAGGGTCTCCCCGAGGAGCGGACGGTGGAGCCATGAAGAGCCCGCACACTGCATGATACAGAGGACACCGTGATCCTCCTCCGCACCGTCCAGCCGCCCCGCACCACCAACCGCAGAGACATGGTAAACAAAAACACCAACTGCCCCCGACCGGCGACAGATCTATTAGTACATGTGACAGGCTGCACGTCCCTTTGCTCTCGGGGGCGGAGCGTGGAGCGACGGATGCCGGGAATTGTAGTTCGCTGCGCTTAGTGATTAGAGGGGGTGGGCGGGGAATGCGCTCTCCTGGGCACAGGCTGATAGTGACAGTGTATCTGTGCCCAACAGGGTTGCTCCACATTGTAATCAGCCTGTGGCAGAGAGTTAGCATAGTAGAAAAAAAACAGGACCTTTGAAGTGTAAAATAACCACGAGGCTGAAGTTGGCTTCTTATTAACTTCTTATTCAGGCTCCAGCTTCTTATCATAATATGTTATTTTAAAACATTCAAATGTAGTACAAAAAACGTGAACATTGTAGAAATTTAAAACATTACCTCTTACACACAATTCAATTTTATTTTGATTTGCCCAGCAAAATTTTGGCCATGAAATAGGGTGGCGAAGTGGGTGCAGACACTATATTTGACATTTATATTCAACAAATAGGTGTATTTCCTCTAATATATCCCATTACTGCCCCATCAGAATAATAACTAGCTGTCACACACACAACACCTAATGCACAATAATATATCCACATAGAAACAAAAATGCCTAACACTGCTTATCAGCCAACAACATACTGGCATTCCATCTATAAAATAAAATGCAGAACTACTAAACACTATGGTCTGCCTGAATTTCTCCAGAGTTTACTATAATTAGGGTTCAAAGACGAGGCTGAAGATGGCTCCTTTTTCACTTCTTATTCAGGCTCCAGCTTCTTATTCATAATATGATATTTTAAAACAATCACATTGTAGAAATTTAAAACGTTATCTCTTAAACACATTTCAATTTTATTTTGATTTGCCCAGCAAAATTTTGGGCATCAAATAGGATGGCAAAGTGGGCACACAAATTTAGCCATTTTGAATAAGTAGCTGTAGTTTTTCAAAGGCTATATGGCATTGGGCAATAAATTTGACACTTTGAAACAACAGAGGGTGGTCACTTACACTTGACCCACATTAATTTTGCGTTGCCCAACAACATTTTGGGCATGAAACCATGGGGCAAAGTGGACACAGACACTATATTTGACCATTTTGAATACTTAGCTGTAGTTTTGAAAGGGTTAAATGGCATTGGGCAATATATTTGACACTTGGAATCAATTGAGGGTGGTCACTTACATGTGACCCACATAAATTTTGCATGGCAACCAGGTTTTGGGCATGAAATCAGGTGGCAAAGTGGGCACAGACACTATATTTGACCATTATCTATAAGTAGCTGTAGTTTTGCAAGGGTTAAATGGCGTTTGGCATCTAATTTGACAAGGGAAATCAACAGAGGGTGGTCACATTGCAAGTGTCAAATATTGTGCCCAAGTCCATTTTACCCTTGCAGAATTACAGCTACTTATTTAATGTAGTCAAACTTAGTCCCTGTGCCCACTTTGCCACTCAATTTCATGCCCAAAACCTTGTTGGGCAATGCAAAATGTATGTTGGTCACATGTAATTATCCACTTGTGGATTTCAAGTGTCAAATTTGTTGCCCAAGCCCATTTAACCCGAGCAAAACTACAGTTACTTATTCAAAATAGTCAAATATAGTGTGTGTGCCCACTTTGCCACCCTATTTCATGCCCAAAATGTTGGGCCATGCAAAATGAATGTGGGTCCAGTGTAAGTGACCACCCTCTGTTGATTCAAAGCATCAAATTTATTGCCCAATGTCATATAACCCTTGAAAAACTACAGCTACTTATTCAAAATGGCTAAATTTGTGTGCCCACTTTGCCATCCTATTTGATGCCCAAAATTTTGCTGGGCAAATCAAAATAAAATTGAAATGTGTTTAAGAGATAATGTTTTAAATTTCTACAATGTGATTGTTTTAAAATATCATATTATGAATAAGAAGCTGGAGACTGAATAAGAAGTGAATAAAAAGCTGGAGCCTGAATAAGAAGTGAATAAGAAGCCATCTTCAGCCTCGTCTTTGAACCCTAATTATAGTAAACTCTGGAGAATCCAGACAGACCATAGTGTTTAGTAGTTCTGCATTTTATTTTATAGATGTAATGCCAGTATGTTGTTGGCTGATAAGCAGTGATAGGCATTTTTGTTTCCATGTGGATATATTGTTGTGCATTAGGTGTTGTGTGTGTGACAGCTAGTTATTATTCTGATGGGGCAGTAATGGGATGTATTGCTGTATTAGAGGAAATACGCCAATTTGTTGAATATAAATGTTACTGAGGTAAGGGTAAGAGCAATTGGGGTTTTTATTAATTATTATTATTACTATTAAAACTACAGGTCCATTCTTTACTCCATTCCTTAGCCTTTTATCTTCTGTCTTTACATCTATGTGTCTTTGTCTTATTCAGCATTCTAAAATACCTGCAGGGAATAGGCTGCTAATTTTACTGTTTATGCCTATGTGAGATCTAGTATCCCTGTTGAAATAGTGGCTGATACCTCTTTCAGATCGCACCACCGGCAATATCCTGGGTTCACAGACCCGGGATATTGCCAGGGCAGCAGAGGATCTCAGGGTCACAGACCCTGTTTCCCACTGCAGGGCAGACCGGGAAATTCAGAGACCCAAGTCTGCCCTGTCGTCATCGCACAGTGTAATTTGTTTACCGTTGCTCTGGCAACACTTGTTGCCAGGGTAATAGTAAAAAAATGACACCAATCAAGTGCGTTAGTTGCTACCCGGGTTGAATAACCCGGGTAGCACTTTTCACACTGTACCCCTACCCGTGTCGGACTAACCCTTCTTTTTACCCGTGTTGAATTACCGGGTCTTTTGACACGGGTCCACTGGAAGTGCACCTTTCACATAACAACCAAATACCCGGGATTTTGCTGAGACCCGGGTTTTTGGCAAAAATCCTGGGTATTTGGTTGTGATGTGAAAGGGGTATTAGAATATAGTTGTAAGCTTCCAACTTTCTGCCTGTACCACTGCTATATCAATGATGTATTTTCTGTATTGTAAAATTCAATGAAAACAATTTAAACAGAAAATAAATAAATCAGGTCCAAACTTTTGATATTTTTTTGTTTCCAGCTTCTTTGGGTTTCAAATGAACTGTGGCGAGTAGTTTAGTTTGGTGAGGAACACCCCCTTGCCGTAACTACGCAACAATTAGGGACGCCCGATCCTGAGGAACGGGTTTCCCTAACTACACCGGGCAACATCTGCCGGGTGAATACTCAGATCAGCAGAAATTCCGATCTTACGCATCCGCCGCAGAGTTTTGGATCAGCCACAATGACACCTCTGTTAATAAGCCAACGTGGTGCCTAGGAGAAACTGTGGCTTAGTGGTGCTGTCCCACGCAGCCGCACGTCCTATGACTAACTCATCAACAGATGTCAGACTCATTAATGACACTAAACGCATCTCCATTCATGCTGCACGACCGGAGCGCATTCTGGCCAATCCAGACTTAAAAATAAAAGCTTCAGACTGGGGAGCTTGGTATTACAATGTACAGTATAGGCGTTTTTATGCTTTATGTCCTGGTCAAGGCTTTCAAGCTTCCACCATTTTCTATTTGCAGGATTTGGGAAACATGTGGGAAGATGCCTTACCTCAGTGATACCTAAGCACAATCTAAGTCGAACTACAAGGGAAAGCAAATTTAAATAGTGAAAATAAGATTCATAAGTATGACCATTATTTCACTGGCCTGTATTTCATAATATAAAAGGGAAAAAACTAAGACCACATGAGAAATAAATCATTAACATTTTCTAAATGGAAGGCCATGTAATTATGGATTATTATGAGAATATAACATGTTTTACATCTGGGAGAAGTTATTGATGCCATTAGTATTGGGAGTGAATTTGACAATTTGACATTATAAATACAGGTGACTTGATGGACTGTTTCTAAACACTGACCAGCATGACAATCAAAGTTTTGTGTACAAATTGGAATTGTGATACTTTCTCACAGGATTAGAGGAGAGGAGTTTCTAATATCAGAGATGCTTGTGCTACAAGCTGTCATCTATAATAGGTGCAGTTTGCACATCGGTGCAAGGCTGTTGTACTGTGCATGTGCCCCTAGTTAGCACCTTTAAACAGACTATATAAGGCACTGCTCAGCACCTCAGTTCTTTACAGTCTTGGGGCCAGATTTACTAAGCTGCGGATTTGAAAAAGTGGAGATGTTGCCCATAGCAACCAATCAGATTCTAGATCTCACTTTCCTATTACATACTAGAGAATATCAGCTAG
>WWET01001749.1:244600-292324 GCA_011038615.1 Limnodynastes dumerilii | reverse complement strand
TCCCATCCCACTGAATAAACAGTCACTCCCCTTGCAAACAGCGGCCGGACCTAAAGTTAGACCTGCATTGACTTGCCCTATCTGGCTCACTTCACTTCCGACCTTATGTGTATTAGTTGCGTATATTTAGGGTCCTAACTCTGTAAGCGCGCCCACTTTCCCTCATCTCAATGCCTCCCCCGCCCATTTCTATGCAAATCCTTCTTAGATTAGACCTGCATTGACTTGCCCTATCTGGCCGCACTCACTTCCGACCTTATGTGTATTAGTTGCGTATATTTAGGGTCCTAACTCTGTAAGCGCGCCCACTTTCCCTCATCTCAATGCCTCCCCCGCCCATTTCTATGCAAATCCTTCGGTTCTTAGATTTCCGCTGGACTTAAGATCGCAATTGTTCCCGACCGATTCACAAGTCCGACCTTAAGGCATTTCCGACCCTATCTTCAATGTAGACGGCGTTGCACTATTACTACGCATGCGCAGTTGAAGCATAATCGATTCGACCCTAAATATACGCACCTAACTATTGTTAATATCGGATCTCTGAATCAGGCCCACCATCTGCTACATTATTACCGAAATCATACTCTAACTGTCACCTACTATTTCTCACGTTGCAATATATTTACCACTGGAAGCGGGGACCGGCCTTCACACTATAGCCCACATATATACTGGGTAATACTCGGGACCAACGCGGACACCAGTGGAATATCTATTATACTGTCATAGTACTCTGACTCTTTGTGTGGTTTTGTGACTACAAATTAATTTGCCAGTGCTCAATTTACATCTATTTATTTACTTGGTCGAACAGAAGTGCAAAATAAGTGCAATATTAATCTTATTGGTGCACATTCATGTATTTTTATATAGGAATTTTTTATATGCCTAAATTGGTTCAATAAATGTTATTGTTATTTTTACTTGCCAGTGTCTGATACAGTTCATTATAGCCACCTTAGTTAATTGTAGAGTGGTTTATGTTACGATCCTTGTTCTGGATACTTACCTTTTTTATTTATTTTTATTAATCTTTTCTAAAAATTAATGGTTTAAATTTCCAAAAGCGCTGTCTTTTCTATATATTTTTTCCTGGTTTAAAGAGTTAATTCTCTTGAACAAAAGGGAGTGTGCACTACCTCCCCAGACGGCTGCTAAATACAAGTATAATTCTGGTCTTAGTGCCCATAGATTTTTATTATCTTTTTAAATCTATTTATAGCAGCAGGGACATGGGGATAAATCTTTTGGGACCTGAAGGGACGGAGGCTTATTTATTTAGGGAGCTAAGTGGCCATTTACTAATAATAATAGGATTGGAGGGGACATATGTATTTTATAACGTGCATGAGGTATTTTTTTTTATTTACAGTGAACCGGACAGAAGATGCTGCCGACAGAATGCCATTAACCCTTGGCGTGATAACGCTTATAGTACAATAAGACAAACCATGCACTACATTACATATGCATGATTTGACTTATAGTACTATAGGCAACTGCATACCTAGGGTGAACCGCTTGCTTCGGCAGCCATTTTCTTTTTTCATGGGCAGGAAATCCAGCGATTTAAACTCCTGCGAATTTAACATAAACTCGTTGGAGTTTAATCGCTACACATCTTTCAGACCGCATTTAAGCAATCTACGTAAGAAAAAGATATGATTACGTTAAAAAATTACTATGAATGCGCAGTAATAAAAATCGCCAGACACCGAACGTATATGTTATACGTCCGGTACTCTGAATACGGGCTGTAGTTTGTGGGTATTTGTGAGTATTTACCCTCATTGGCAATAGTTATTTATTATTTGGGTTTTATTTGGCTATGTTTTAGGTGGAAATACAAGATCAGGAGGAGCAGGAAGAGGTACAAAAAAGACCAGGGGTCAGAATCAGGGCAGGAGACAAAAATATTGACTCCTGCTACTAATGATACAGACCAGCTCCAAATAATTAACCTGTCCTCCCGGTCTCTGACTGATGACCACATTTCTGTTCTAAGTAAGGGTCTTTCTTTTTGTCCCACAGCTAAGTTTGATAGATTTTCGTGGGAACGTGACTTAAATCTCTTCTTACGCAAATTAGCATTGCATAAATTGTATTCTGTGCCCAGTGCATCCTCTCTTCCAGATTCTTTAAGTTCAGGCTTTCAAGAGCAAGCCATTACACTCAATGATGAAGACATGTTGGCTGTTACGATACTTGATGAACTTTCTGGGGTGAGTCAAGAACATACCTTACCATCTTTGAGGAGTAAATCAAAGTTTTTTCCTGATATTGAGAAATTTCCGGTTTTGTCTCTTTTCCGTTCTATTGTGTCCAGAGAATTTGATACTCTATTCATGGATTATCAATCGAATCATATACACAATAATCTAACAAAAAGAGAATGGATGGCTCTGAGGGAAATCCAGACCTGGGACGATGTTGTAATCAAGCCATCTGATAAAGGTGGCAACATCGTCCTATGGTCTACAACTCAATATGTCACCGAGGCTATGCGTCAACTTAATGATCCGGCTTGTTACCGAAAAATCATGTTTAATCCCACGGATGCCTTTGTAGCAAAATATACCAAATTAATCAATGATGCCAAACACCTGGGTTTGATCACAGATAAGGATCTTAAATTTCCGAGTGTCCGGAAACCGAGAGTGGCGACACTCTATTTGTTACCTAAAATCCATAAGGATCCTGTTCAACCCAGTGGCCGATCCATTGTATCTGGCAACGGCTCCTTAACTGAGCAGGCGAGTAGGTTTATAGATTTCCATCTTCACTCATATGTAACATCACTTCCCTCGCATATTAGAGATACCATGGAGCTGTTGCAGCATTTGAATGATTTGAAAGTTGAACCAGGCACTTACCTGGTTACTTTAGATGTAGAACAACTCTACACTAGTATACAACATGATGTCGGCCTCAGAGTGGTTAAATATTTCCTCAGAGCCAACCCGAATGTGGAATTCAATGAGTTTATTCTTCAGTTACTTGAATTTGTGCTCACACACAACTATTTTGTGTTCAACAATACGTTTTTCCTACAGGTACGGGGCACCGCAATGGGCACAGCGTGTGCCCCTACCTATGCCAACCTGTATTTAGGCTGGTGGGAGCAGGATGTCGTCTTCTCTGACCAACATGACATATACTTACCGCATGTCACATTATGGCTGAGATATATTGACGACATCCTGCTCCTATGGCATGGGGACACTGCATCAAAATTTTGTTGAGGAACTCAATTCCAATTCTATTAATTTGAAACTTACTATGAACACCAGTTAAACATGTATTGATTACCTCGATACTATTATTGTGGTCATTGACGGTGGAGCTCTCCAGACGGATCTCTTCCATAAGAAAACCGCAACTAATAGTATATTACACCATGATAGTGCTCAAGCCCCTACTACATTTAAGAGTATCCCCAAAGTGGAATACCTCCGCTTAAGACGCAATTGCTCGACCCTGGGATTTTTTAAGATCAGAGCCCAAGAACTAAGGGATCGATTACGCAAAAGGGGCTATAAACACAAATTATTAACCAAAGCCTACAAGTCAGCCTTGGCTATCAATCAAGACTCTTTGTTATACCCCCAGAAGAAAGAGCAGAACAATACCACAGTAAGATTCATTGGGGATTTTTGTAATGTTTCTGACAAAATTGTTAACATTATTAATCATAATTTATCCATTCTTAGGAGTGACATCGCTTTTAAGGACGTAATTGGCAAAAAAATTCAAATGTGTTGGAGGAGGCCACGTAATCTAACTGATATGTTAGTGAGTAGCCACTTCTAAATGTCTAAATCATGTGAGTAGCCACTTCAAAATGTCTAAATCATCTACTAAAACACTTTATCCTGGTTCATACTCTTGTGGATCTTGTAAAGCCTGTTGTTTTATGCATAGAACCACGGAATTTCGGGTTTGATATGATCATGTACATCCTATAAAGCAACATTTAAATTGCAATAGCAGTTATGTTATCTATTGTTTGACATGCACTTGTGATCTAAACTATATTGGAAAGACCACTAGAAAATTTAAGACTCGATTACTCGAACACATTGGTACCGTACGAAATAGTAAATCAGATCGTGAGAAATTTAAAGTTTTAACCCCTGTGGTTAAACACTTTCTAAGTGTCCATAATTCTTAAGGTCTTTATTATAGAGAAATTATTACCTGACCTTAGAGGGGAATATCTAGATCAACGCTTGCTTCAAAGGGAGTTGCATTGGATTTTCAAGTTCAATTCCGTTGCCCCTATGGGCTTAAATGAAAATATGGTCTTTACTCGGTTCTTATAATAACTTGTTTTTTGTAAATTCTTCACATCTCTGTATATCTTTACCTATTTGCAGGCTATTATTTTGTGTCAGTGTTTTCTGTGTCAACATCTTTACACCTTTTAGCTCTGTCATATCCCTCTATTGGATGTATGGCTACAATTTGTATAACTATTACATTTCCAGTAGAATCATTTGAACAACCTTCCTCTGTATTTCCTTATGTCAGCTCTCATAGTGTAGTGGTTAGTGTGTTGGCTTTAAATGCAGAAGTTCCTGGGTTCAATTCTTTGCATAACCAGTCTACAATGAACCCCGAATTTCCACCACTATACTATGGATATATAATTTGACAGTGTGGGTCTGCAGTATGATTGTTTCTTGGACTTTACGGGTTTTATTAAATTATCTATTTAATCCCAATATACATAGACCTTTGTGATTAGATTATGCACTTTTTTTGAGCAATTCAAAATGTACAACGATTATGCTTTTCCTCCTTGGAGCTCTTTAACTTGGATCTTACATACACTGTTCGGTCTATCTAGTATTAGTGTGTATTTTTCCTTGGTGTCTCATTTTTATCTTAAATTGTTATATTGTAATTATATAATAACCTTGGTCCTCAATCATTCTCTGCAGGCACCATTTAGGTGCATCAATGTTGACACATATAATATGATGCGCTATACCTTTATATGTGTAGTGATTCTTTTTCCATTTGTGTTATATATACAGCGTTCCCACAGCTGCTGCCTATATGACTTCTTACACGGCAATCAGAGCCTTCTCTTCAGCCACAACTGCTCCAAGTCTATTTTGATTGGATAAACCCTGTTTAAAAGACCCAGCACAGACGGGAGACAGCACTGGCAATCCTCTTGATAAAGCCTCGGCGAAACGCGCGTTGGGGTGCGTGTGAGCCTCCGGTGCACCATGGGACTCACCTTTTTCCAGTGGCTACTTCCAATCTGACGTCTTTCTAACCCAGAATAGGGAGGGACAGATACATGTCCGGAACGATGAAGCACAGTCGTGAGACTGTTAGTCCTCTCTCTCAGGGAAAGATTTCTCTGCATTAGTATAGGGAACGTCTTTTAAGCCTATTTATGCTATTTCTATTCTTTATGGGACAATAGTCAAGTAGCCCTTTGTATTGTTATCTTTCAATAAGATTATCTATATACTTCTTCAATATTTCGCCTTTTAAAAATTGTGTACTAATAAAATGTTCAATATTTTAAGCAATATACTTTTTGCCTTGGTATATTAATTGGACAGTAGCTGTGTGGACTCTTGGAGAGTGTGCGCTAAGTTTTTTTCTTTTTTTGTATTTTTTTGTGTAAGTGTTTAAAAAAACAGGGTAGCACCTCTCCCTATACTTATCTATTGTATCACCTTGTCAGTGCAGTCTTACCAATTTATATTTTCTATGTTTTAGGTGGCACAGTGCTGGTTGAACATTGTTTAGAAAACCGAATTTGCGGTGTATGTTAATTGAATGTATTTTTTTCCTTGTATGTTTACGGTAAAACCAAAGCTGAAGTCATTCATAACTTGATTTATTAGGTTAAACAAAATTTCATTTTGTTATTTGACAATAAGTTTCCCTGTAGAAGACAAACAAATTAAATGACAGGGAAGAAATAAAGGTAATCCTTTGTTAATAGGTTTACATAACCTTATTGATATCATTAGTGTAAACAAACAAAGCGCATGCCAGGACTGTCACAGCAGAACAGAATATCCCATCTGCGCAGCTGAGCAAACATCACATTGCATTCTACGTCCTCTCCCACACTAGTACCTGCAGTCAGAGGCCTCGATCCAGAGTGAGCGTACACCAGCTCATGTAGTGCACCTCCGCATGATTTTTTATACTGCACATGCTCAGATATGAAGAGCGTGCTTTCGCGTCCCATTCAAACCCCAATGCAACTCAAGCTGCAGTGGCTTTCATTCGGAAGGGCATTACGGTCCGTATTCAGAGATCCGTTTTTGAGGGGAGTTGCGTGCGTATATTTTTAGGATTGGATCAACTGCACATGCGTAGTAGCTTTATTTAGTACTTTACATAGACACTACGCGCGTAAGTTCCTAACGGACGTACATGTGAATTGCACTTGGAGACATACGCACGGAAATCCTACGCGCAAGAAAATTTACATAAAAGTGGGTGGAGAGAGGCATTTCAATGAATGGAGGCGCAGTTATAAAGAATGGCACGGACAGAGCACATAGACACACGTAAGTCCACACGTAAAGAACAGAGTGTTCTATGGACTCGTAAGCCCCCGACAGCATGTCCCAGAGAGGGGAGTGCCGGGGATGTTGGGGGGTGTTTCCTCGCTCCGGCCATGTGTATAATTGTGTACATAAAAAAACGGTTCTCTGAATACGACCCTTCGTGAGAGGGAAGAGGAGCAGGCATATAGTCAATGTACAGTAAGTACCCAAGCAAGTGCACCCGATACATATACCAATACAGATGGTAATAAGCACAGATTATTTCAAAACTCTTGCACTGGCCACAGGACGTGGCTAAGTCCAGTGGGCTGACACTTCACGCCCTATTTCTGACCAGTGAATTAGAATTTCAGACATCAAACGCAATCGTAAAGTTGAAATGTAACTATAGTGCTAAATAAGAAATATAAAGCACCCAATTACAGCGCTAAAGTCAGCATCAATATGAAGACTAAGATTAATATACCTATAAGCAGCTAGTAATGGTCACACTCAAGTCAGTGTGATATACAAAATGTGGGAAAGAAAATGATGTGAAAAAGAGGGCATATAAAAAATGTCCCTTTTCCACTTTATACAGCGCTAATAGGTATCTCAAAATCAATGTATACATTTGGAAACAGGATGTCTAGAATGGATAAAGGACAATGGGAAATAAAATATGCAATTTATTTTCTTAAATTAAAAAATGTGCAATAATATAAGTATGATACTTGAATATGAGCACCTATTGTACAAAATAATAACAATATAACAAATGAATACAACAGTACAGGTGCTAAAGATGTTATAAATTATACTGCAGTATCAAGATTAATATCAAAAAAGTATATTTGCTAAAAAATGGTCAGCATAGCTATGCCAAAAAGATAAAAAGAAAAATTCCACATTGGTTTCTCTTGAAATCCGTGTAGAGGTCTGTTACAGGATATTGTGAGCAGTGTGCAGTTAATGATGGTCACCGTATGAGGAATGTAGGAGTCCGTTGCAGGATCCCAGGGGCCTGATGAGAGGGTGGCTGCCGAAGTTACCCTCCACGGGCAATAGCGGCTGGCGGTCTCTCTCTAGCTCCGTTGTTATTTCACCTCACGTGGTCTGTCTTCACTCAAGTCGTTGATGTTATATTCTGCACCAGCAGTAAGTGTGCTGCTGACTGGATCGATTGTCTAATGGGCACAGTCCTCGCACGGACGAAGCACAAAGCAAGTAAATATTAAAAAGGTGCTTATATAATCATGAGTTCAAGTTATTGGGCAAAGCGTTTCGTTCCAAATTGGGAACTTTATCAAGCCAGGATCAGAGTTGAATGAACATGTTTGAGTTGGATGTGTCTCTTATATCGAGGCTCCACCGCTGTGCAATTAGCAAATTGAAAAAAGTTTAACCCATTGTGATCATTATCCATATAGTATAGGGCAGGGGTTCTCAACCTTTTTTTGTTGAGTACCACTTACCCGCTAAGGAACCAGGTGAAGTACCACTTTGCCAAAATGATTTATTTACTGAGTCCAAAATATTTAACTTTAAAAAAAATATAACAATTAGCGTAATATTTATATGTAAGGTATTATACCTTTCCCCATATGATGTATTAGACTCCTGTTACATCCCTCTCCACACATTATACCATCCACCCCCCCTCTGTTACTCGTATGGTGTGCGAATTTTTCGCTCGAGGGGCGTGCGTTCAGTACGACGGTCGCCTGGGCGCTCGTTTTACAACAGGGAGGCGGGGATAGCCATTTAAATTGTACAGTATGGGCGTGCTAAGCCCGTACGCTCAGCGTATTATGTGCGAAAATTCGTACGCCCGACGGTCGTACCCAGTGTAGGGTATAGCCGCCGTAAGCAGGTACTTTACTATGGGAGTGTTAGGGGCGTGCATGTTTATTCGCACGGTCGAACGTACGCATTCGCCCGCCGTGCGAAATTTCGTAGGTCTGGATCAGGCCCAATGTATAAATATGGAAACAGGATGTCTGGAATGGATAAAGAACAATGGGAAATAAAATATACAATTTATTAGCTAAAATTAAAAAATGTGCAATAGTATAAGTTTGATACTTGAATATGAGCACCTATTGTAGTTCTATGTCTTGACGACATAGTTTAGCATATCTATCTCCCCCCTAGTAGTACATAGTATTTGTTCTATTCCAACTATAGTGAGAAACTGGGGGTCGCTGTTGTGTTTCTCTAAAAAGTGCCTAGAAACACTATGTGTGCTTAAACCTCTTTTTATATTAGATCTATGCTCTCTAAATCTCTATTTTAGCGATCTCGTAGTACGTCCTATGTACTGCAATGTACAGGGACATTGCAGCAAGTAAATCACGTATATAGATTCGCAATTAATGAACTGAGAGATATTATGGACATAGTTGTTAAAAGTGGAAGTGACTATCAGTGTTTTGTTCATTATTGATTTACAAGTAAGACAGACAGATTTGCCACATTTATAATACCCGGCTGGGCCTGACACTAACCAATTTTGTTGTAACTTATTTGCTGGACGTAAAGTTGCTGGAATATTGTCAAACTTAATTCTAAAAAATATTTTATCTATATACAATAATTTTAAAAATAGTTTGTGCATAATTATTTTTTTTCTTAAAATCTTCCATTTTTTATTGTTTAACTGCACTCACATTAATTGAAATGATCGGAATGTTTGTTACCTTTTTTCCACTATACTATATAGTGTACTACCCTACTGTTGTGCAACGCATGTGGTCACGTAGCTGTATTGAAATTGGCCGCCCTGTTGCTGTACACTATGGGCCAGATCCTAAACTACGTACGCGATCGATGTTATGCTAGCCGCTGACGTAAAATCGCCCGTTAGTAGCTACTGCACATGCGCATGGCAAATGTTACGCCACGTAACTCTGAACATACGTACCAGCCACGTATCAACAGCATAACTACGAACGAAGGGGGCGTGCCAACCATACGCTTCGGAGGTGGGGTGAGGCATTTAAATTGTACGGTATGGCGGGCTTACTTACGTACATGTAGCCTTTATGTACGTCAGTAGTTATGCTTTGAAAAGTTAAGGTAGGGTTTGGGAAGCGTAAAACGGCCAAAGTACGTACGAGCGAGGGAAGTGCATAGAAAATACGCTACGTGATGAAACGTAACAAGCGCTTAGGTCTGGATCTACCCCTATGTGCCGTACTTGATTGCCACGCAGAGATATCGTTATGTGTGCCCTTGGATCACACGCAGCCTACCACACATTTCCAGCCGCATGTACGGCACTCTTGCTGTGTTCTGATTTGCGTGCGTCTCTGGATCGGGAGTAGGGACGTCGTTAATGTACTAGCAGCTGAACTACTGGCAATGTATTTATACATGGAGTGCCGAGCTCTGTTTTAAGCTGTCAGCTATCTGACAGCTTGCATACAGTGCACAGGGAGCCACGCCCCTTGCGCCCCCTATAGTTACACGCCTGCAAACATACATATTGTGTATACTGAGAAAAAGTGGCATGACTAAAATACAGCAAGAGTTTATTATCTAATGCAGATTGTAATATTTCATTTTAACACAAAGTTGAGAAAGCAATACGTGGAAATGATGTGTGATGATGAGGAGTCACATTGCTGCTTCAGTGAATGGCTTTAGGCATTGGGCACCACGTTATGCTGTGAGTCACATGATAATAAACAGTCTCCTGTCACAAGACCCAGATTTCAGAGGTTATACTGTGCAATACAGGGTCACATTCTCACCATTGTGCGTGGAATACATTAAGACCATTGATGCAGATTCTTTAGATCTTTGTTACATGCAGGCAGACAGTCACAGATAAAATGGAAAAAATATTTTCATAACGGGACTTGAAGTTTTCAAAGCCCTGCAATGGAGTCTGTGCGCATGTGCAGGACTTCATTCATACGAAGTATGAAGGAAAGTTTCTGCGATGACCTCGCAGATCATTGCAGGACCTCCAAGAAGGGGTAACCATGGCGATCATTAGCTTTTGCACTCACAATCACCGGCCTGCTCTAATGAATGCAGGCCGGCGGATCATTATATTTACAAAGTGTCTGCGTGGATTTTAACAATCCGCGCCGATACGTTAAATAACTCCATCTGAAGATGGTGTTAGGGTAGGTATTACAGCGGTCCCCCAATATATTCCCCTTTTCCTCCCCCTAATAGCGGTTATTAGGGTGAGGAAAAGGGGGGTATATATCGGGAGACCGCTGTAATACAAAACACTAATGAAAATGTACAAAAAATAACCCCTTTTTTATACGCTTTGGGCCTGATCCAGACCTACACTCACACGTAAGCGTAAAAACAGCAGTAAAAACGCACTGCGCATGCGCATAGTGACAACTTCCGGTCGTACCAAAGACCTTTTCGTAGCGGCGATTCTGGCGTCCGTATTGTTTGCGTTTTTTTCCGACGACGGGGTGTGTTTATAGTACGAAGTTAGTACGGACGCTGGAGGAAAATACATAACTTTTGTACATAGAACTTAAATACTGCATACATAGAAACATAGAAAGTGACGTCAGATTAGAGCCACATGGCCCATCTAGTCTGCCCATTTGTTTATTGAAAACTATACTGACCCTAGACCCTATTTACCCTCAATTGGGGTTACAGTTTAGGATACCCTTATATTTATCCCAGGCATGTTTAAATTGTTCTACTGTATTGGCCTCCACCACCTCAGATGGGAGAATATTCCATTTATCTATCACCCTTTCAGTGAAGTAATTTTTCTGCACATTTCCTTTGAATCTACCACCCTCCAGTTTGTATCCATGCCCTTGTGTTCTATTACACCTTTTCTTTTGAAAAATGGTACCCTCCTCTAGCTGGTCACAACCCTTGATGTATTTGAAAGCTGCAATCATGTCCCCCCTCTCCCTTTTCTGCTCCAAGCTATACATGTTTAGTTGCTCTAGCCTTTCTTGGTATGATTTGTTACAACGGCCATGGACCATTTTAGTTGCTCTTCTTTGCACAGTCTCTAATGTATTTATGTCTTTCTGGAGATATGGCCTCCAGAACTGAACACAGTATTCTAGGTGAGGGCGTACCAATGATTTATAAAGGGGCATCACTACTTCTCTCTTTCTGCTAAGTATGGGCGTGCTAAGCATCGTTTAAACGCAATGAACGTATGGACGGCCGCGGGAACGAACACAAAAGTTAGGGTAGGGTTTGCCGAGCGTATGGATGCTAAACTAGGTACGAGCAAGGGGCGTACCTATTGCCGTGCATCGGTGGTACGTTCGGCGATAATACGCTACGCACACCAGCGTAGGTCTGGATCAGGCCCCTTATTATTAAATAAATAATAAAAATACTTTCAAATATTAGTAAAAAAAAAAAGAACAATACAAAAGAAACAGTTTTCTTACCTGTCCCGGCGTTGCTTCTATCTCGGAGTCCCACGCATGTGCAGTGTTGCTTGCCTTATGGAACATAAAAGTGTTTACGTCTCAAAAGGCAGCTATTGCACATGCGTGGGCGCCAAACGATGCCGGCGAAAGTCCCACGGATCATCGTGGGACCTCGCCGGACAGGTAAGAAATAGTAACTTTGACGAAAACTTGTGCAAGGCTCAAGCGAGCCTTGCACTGAATAATAACGCTCACAGTGGGCGTTATAGTAAATGAAGCCCATTGTGGGCCAGATTTACTAAGCTGCGGGTTTGGAAAAGTGGAGATGTTGCCTACAGCAACTAATCAGATTGTAGCTTTTACTTTCTTTTTACATACTAGAGAATGTCAGCTAAAATATCATTGCTTGCATATTGGTCTTTAAGACCGCGTATACGCAATCTACATTGCAAAAAGAAACGTAGATGGCGTTACAAAATTACTGCGCATGCACAGTAACACATATCTGTAAACTCTGCGCCCGGAGCTCTGCATACGGCCCACAATGTGTCAACTTATAAAAAAAAACAAAAAACTATTGCACATTAATTTAATAGTTAGATAATAGATTAGATATTATTACAATGATGGTGTGATGAAAAGGATGATGAAAGTGCTGTTGATCAACAAGTGCATTTAGTTTCGGTTAAATGAATGTTAATTAACTTTAAGAACCCAATGGCCTCCGTTTGATTCACATTAAGGAAACACATCCACACTTATATCTTTGCACTTAGTGAACCATCCGTACATGGCAGTCCCCAGACTGAGGGGGGTTAACTTGATTTTGTAGCACCTCTGATTCGCTCTTATAGATCTGGTCAATGCATATATTTAGGCACATCCACACTTCTGTGCGGATCTTACTTTTAAGTGTGAATCAGGGCCATTATTATTATTATTAATTTTTATTATTTATTATTATTTTTATTATTATTATTAATAATAATAATAATAATAATAATAAATAATTATATTATAATAAAAACAACAACACAGGACTACCTGACAGGTGGTAAACCTATGCAAAACTCCCATTAATATCAGTCAGCCTGTTGATACAATCTAGACATAAATCATCAAAACAACTTTTTTTTACAACTTACCTTTTAGTTTTCTTTTATTATTATTTTTATTATTATTATTAATAATAATAATAATAATAATAATAATTATAATAATTATAATAAAAACAACAACACAGGACTACCTGACAGGTGGTAAACCTATGCAAAACTCCCATTAATATCAGTCAGCCTGTTGATACAATCTAGACATAAATCATCAAAACAACTTTTTTTTACAACTTACTTTTCCTTTTAGTTTTCTTTACTTTATTAACTAACTTTTATCATTGGATTTTGTCAGAAATAAGGATAAAGAATTTTGCCGAATGCTTTGGTTTTTGTACGTTACAAGCCCAGAAAACAGATGCACACAGCTGAGCGAGAAAATCAAATGGGTGTAATGCAGTATATGCAAATATGTAACTAAAAGGGTGGTAAAAGGCATTACAAAGTTTTGCCAAGTAAAATAATAGTGTGTTTGCTCAATCTTAGTCCTGTGCTCAGTTTACTTGTGCAGTACTGAGTGTGATGACTATGCATCTAACTAAGTTTACTTGCCATAAAATTGCAAACATGGCAACACTACACAAAATTCAGCATGTGTCATTAACACTTTATTGACTTTTCAACCTAGTTACTCTGGGAAACAATTTGGTTAGAATGGCAGGGAGGCATTATAACAAATGTGACAGGCAGACAGTGGGTTAGGGTGGCAGGGATGCAGCATGACTAGGGTAAGGAAGGTTGGGGTGGCAAGGAAGCAGCATGACTTGGGTTATGGAAGATAAAGGGTTAGGATGGCAGTGAGGCAGCAAAACTAGGGCGATGGGCAGACAGTGGGTTAGGGTGATAGACAGACAGAGGGTTAGACTGTCAGGGAGACATTAAGACTAGGGTAACATACAGGGTTAGGGTGGCAGGAAGGCATTAGAACATTAGGGACCTGATCCAGAACTAGAAAGGGAGATGACTTATGGGACACACCTGTCCGATGCTGGGCTACTCACCATACGTATCAGATACAAGATAAATGGGACAATTTGCCTCTATGTAAAGATCCCGACACCACTCACCTTTCCTTCTGGGATCGGTAATCCTGGCTGTTTGGATGCACGGGCCCCCTGTCAATCTTGGCACTGATTGGCTAAATGGGCCTTCTGTCAATCTCAGCAGTGATTGGCTAAATGGGACTCCTGTCAATCTTGGCAGTAGGCCTGTGCAATTAGCTGATTATCTGGCTGTAGAAACTCCAGTAAATAGATTATGGTACCTCCTGGCCAGAGTATGTGGCTTCAATAGGGGCAGGGACTAATGTGAATGACTAATGATCTCTGTACAGACAATTTGTGGTACTGTATAAATGTGTTAATAATTACTGGCAAGTATAGCTGTAATATAGTAAGGAAAATTCTGCATCTCATGCAGAGCTTTAATATGGCTGTACTTACCGATAATTTAGATTGGGAAACTCTGGAAAAGAGGTGGAGACACGGGGTCTGATAATTTGATCACATGCTGCATGATGTCAAATTCTTGAGCCTGATATATTTTAATCATGCCTAAAGAACAAATAATCCTATGGACGTATTTCTGGTACAGTTATTGGGCATTTCTAGGATCCATAATAACCACTCACTACAGTGATAATTAACCCAAACTAAGCTTAAGGTGATGGACAAGCAGAGGGTTAGGATGGCAGAGGGCAGCTTGACTAGGATGACAGGACAGTGGTGATAGGATGGCATGGCAGCAGCATGTCTAGGATGACATGTTTTTGATTTGGCACAGGGGCTGCTGTTCTAGGCTTGTGAGAAAGTCACATGCACAGCACACAAAATCATGGCGGTCCACACCGCCACTGCTTGTATCTAGAGGGGCCTTTCATTGGAACCAAGGGGTGGAAGGACAGAGTCAATGTAAAGTAGGGGCATGCTTATGCATGATCTATGATCCAGACCTGAACTCTGACTGCTGTACTTGCTTCAGGATTCAGAGCTATAGTTGTTGTGCATTCAGATTTATGTCATGCAAAATGCATTTTTAGTGTTTAGGTCTGGATCAGGCCTATAATCATCCTTCTATTATAATGGTAAGAGAAAAAAGAAGCACTAATGCCAAGAGGCACACCACTAGGACACCCGGGGCACTAATGCAGCAAGACATCCTAGTCACCGGGCACTGAGGGCTCCGCTCCCATTTATGTACTTGCCACTGTGCCACAAAGGGCTCTGTCTCCTGTCCACAGGAATCAGAGCTGGCAGCCCTTACACATGTGCATTTGCCATAAAGGTGAAGAGCAGTGATAGCCTTTTCTATAGCTGCACAGCACAGTCACACTTCACATGAACAAGCCTTCTATTGTGGAACAGAACACGTCTGCAGAGAGAGCATACTTCCTGTGCAGTCAGAGGCTGTTGTGCAACCACACAAAGGAGACTAATCTTACAGACCTCAGGAATTAAATTTTCTGGATGGACAAATAAATAGTGGTTTTTACCATAAAACTTGTCTTTTATAGTATGTAACAAATGGGTATGGGTCCCCGATTAGAATGGCCCTATTTCGATAAGGCCGTTTCCTCCTAGCCAGTTTCAAACTGGCTGGGATTTCGATTGCATGAGGCGATCCACGAAGTACTGACCTTTCAGTGCTCCGAAAGGTAAGGATAAAAAGTACCCCAACCATTCCCCTAATTCTAACACTAACCCTCCCCTTTATTTACCCTAAACCTAACCTTTCCTTCCCCGCAGCCTGACCCTAACCCTCTCTTCCCTGCAGCCTGAACCTAACCCACCATCTCCCACAGCCTGACCCTAATTCTTCCTTCCCTGTAGCCTGACCCTAACCCTCCATCTCCCGCAGCCTGACCCTAACCCTCCCTCCCCTGCAGCCTGACCCTAACCCTCCCTCCCCTGCAGCCTGACCCTAACCATCCCTTCCCCGCACCCTGGAGAGGTTACTCACCTTTCCCTGCGGCTGCAGTGTTTACGAATCAGAATAGCCATACTCACCCATTTTGGAGAAAAAAAAGTGGGCGGTATTCGAAATAGGGACATCCGAAAAGGAACTTTCGGATTTCCCTATTTCTGAAATGAGAATTTCTAAGCTGCAACCAGTAACAAAACCTTGGACCAAGTTTAACAAGTTTTAAAAGTAATGGAAGTTTCCATATGGAATACACCCATATTCCAGTCCACCACTGTCTAAAACTATTTACTTTACATTTGTAAATAATGAGCAGAATACTATTGATTTGCTGCCTCGGTGGTATGTCTAGGCCAACTCCTGTTATACATTGTTTAGGCTATTAAATGTTCTATCGATCTGTCTGCTTAATGAAATGTTGTTGAAGGATTTCCACTGTAGCCAAGTGTTTCATTCTTACATTATAGTAAACATTATTTTCAGCACCAGTAATGTCACTGACCCTGACATCACCTGGTAAGTATGTGCAGCAGAGCCCGGGTAGCCTCCTTTATACTTCTGTTACTGTCACTTGTCTCATTTATTTTTGTTACATTTTAGCTAGCAGAATATCAACTGACTTCAACACTCATGTCGTATCCAAGGTGAAAACAATTGTGGCAGATAAGCTCTCATGAGTTTAATAAAGTATGCATGGAATGTTTGCCTGTTGTCTCTGTTTAACACAAAGTACAAAATATCTGGCACCAAGCTTCTCAGATCAGTCAAATAACTAATGCAACAAAAGGGTAAAGATTTGTATCAGATAATAAAACAATACAAAAAAAAAAAGTAAAAGGTATTATAAAAATATAACAAATGAAAGTCATACTAGTGCTCTAAAATGTTACTCCACATTACACATTTCAGAATGCAGCACACAGGGATCATAACTTGCGGAATGCAAGGTGCTGAATTCTACCCCTCGAAGGTGAAGGAAGCATTACCTAGGAGGCGTACTATATGTCTCTATGACCTAAATGTGGCATTTCAGTCATATTAACTCATCAGTATCTTGTTTGAAGATCTCTTTGCTTCCGGATCTGATTGCAAAAGAGTCAAATATGATTTGAAACCCCCACTTTTACATCCATAGCTATCCATTTCTCCAGTGTGTGGATAGCACAACGGCTGATTTAAATAATGGTAAGGAGAGCATGAAGTATAACTGTAGAAGGTCAGACTGGCCATTAAAATTCCAGAAGATGTAATGGTTGGAATTTACATGTTTGTCAAAAGAGAAAATTCATTTCAAAACACCCTGACATAAGGGAGCCAGTTCACTGAGCTGCAAGCTTCCCTAGACACCTCTCAGCTGTTACCTGCTCATTGTTCCTTGTACTGTCTTCTAGGTCAGTGATGGCTAACCTGTGACATTCCAGGTGTTGTGAAACTACAATTCCCATCATGCTTTGTCAGGTATCTGCTATGCTTTTGCTAGTTAAGGCATGCTGGGACTCATAGTTTCACAACACCTGGAGTGTCACAGGTTAGCCAACACTGTCCTAGGTCCAGAGTACTTTTGTTTGGGATGACATGTGATCACACAGGCCCAATCACACAGTGTGTGGATCCACAGACCAACAATTACATATTGCATGCAACTGCTAATAGGAGCTAAGCACAATAATGGGCTCCATTTATAAATTGCTGTTTTCTTTATATTTTCATTTTCTACTGTTTCCAATATTTACTACAGAACCACTGACAGGAAAATGAGTGATTCTCCATTTCTGAAGTAGCAGTATTTGTGACAGCCCTTCTCTGCTTACCTGTATTGGGGATTTCCATATCAGCCTTGGGGTTCTCCACACATAGGTACTTACCTGTACCTGGCAATTCTCAGCACTTTCCTGGACTGTTAATCATTGCTGCTGGAAGGGTATTCTCTTATACACAAGCACTCCTGCTATAGAGCTCACCACAAGATCTTCCTGGAGGAAGAAGACAGCGCTGGTGATCATATGACAAGGAATTTAGAATGTAGCTTCAATGGGACAGGGAGTGATGGTAATGTGAAAAATTCTCTGTAAAGCGCTAATGAATCTAATTTGTTTTCATAAATAAACAGACTAATGGGGGGGAAGGGGGCATCAATGGTGGGAAAAATGTGTAAGCAACAGAACAGAGCTATCATCCCACGACAGCACAGACTGTCTTCACACCTTGCCTGGAAGGCTTTCAGATATTGTAGATAAAAATTAGAATGCAGTCATGCACAGAACTTTGCTAATTTATGAGAAGTTTTGCCTACAATCAACTTAATAAATTAAAATAATGCAACATTATAAAAAAAAATAGCATCTTTCCATAGTTTATATGCAGGGATACTGACATGGGTACATCACCTGTAAATCACAGGATATGGTTGCATACCATGGGCTGGATCCAGACTTAAGAAGGTGCTTGAAATTAAGGACCTGATTCACACTTAAGAATATTCTTAAAATAAGAACTTAAAGTCACTCCTGAGCAAAACCATGTAGATTGCAGGGGGAATTAATTTAATTGTATTCTTTGCATGCAGGGATATATCTTTGAATTGCTTACTGCACATAGATACTGACCAGCTTTACATATGCTTACCTTAGCTCGACACCACTGCATTGCAGAATGCTGGATCTTCAGTGACACTAAATAGAAGAATCTATAGAACCCACATAGCTCACCCGTAATTTACTAGGGACCTGATCCCGAACTGCACTTTTTTTAGATGGAAGCGCAGCAGAATTTTGCACTGCACATGCTCAGAACTGGCTTAGAATGGGAGCGAGCACTAAATATCAGCTGCAGCGCCTGTCTGCGCATCTGTGTGCTGTGCGCTTGTGGAAATAGGTTTTCCACGATATTATAATGATAAAAGGGGCATTTAACTCATTTCAATAGGTGCAGCAGCTGTATAAGGCACCTGGGCTTACACCATGTCAGGGGATGGTGTAAGTCATTGACGCAGGTCATTTTCAATAGGGAAATGGCTATATTTGTAATAAAAAATATTGACGTACACATTGTAATAACTTTTAACCTGAAATCTTTGAATGTATGAATGAATGTTTTAAATACATGTCAGCAAAAAATGAAAAAAACTATTTTTTTCTAATGCTAGAATAGAAGTGGAATGCTGCTACCATGTTCAGGCATTGTTGGAAACGATGTAGACATAATTTAAAGGTGTGTTTTGATACAGAAAATGGTAAAACTAAAAAAACAAACATTCAAAACATAGGAAACTGGCAACCTGATGTATAGCGAATCGACATTCCATAGAAACTGTGGATCAGGCCCTATAACAGTGATGGCTAACCTGTGACACTCCAGGTGTTGTGAAACTACGAGTCCCAGCATGCCTTGACCGCAAAAGCATAGCGGATACCTGACAAAGCATGATGGGAAGTGTAGTTTCATAACACCTGGAGTGTCACAGGTTAGCCATCACTGCCCTATAACTACTGCCAGCATAACGCATAACATAACATCTAATAGGTTACCATGGGGTAGATCCAGAACTAATTTACGCTAGCCGCTGATGTAAAAATGCTGTTTTGTAGGTACTGCGCATGCGCACGACAGATGTTACGCCACATAACTCTGAACGTACGTACCAGCCTCGTATCAACAGTGTAACTATGAACGAAGGGGCGTGTCAACCATATGACACCTGTAATTACGCTTCTGAGGCGGGGCGAGGAATTTAAATCATACAATCTGGGCATGCTCAGGCAGGTACTTACGTGTAGCTTGTACCTGAGTCAGTACTTAGGCAGCGTAAAGTTAAGGTAGGGTTCGGCAAGCGTAAAACGGCCAAAGTACGCACGAGCGAGGGGGGCGCATAGTAAATACGCTACGTCTTGAAACGTAATGGAAACGTAGCTCTCTATCTGGCCTCATGTTGCTAGTAAATAAAATAGTTGATCATGAAAAAAAGACTAATTAATATTGATGTTTATGTAGGTTCCAGTAACCAAAACATGAAGCCCAGACAAAGCCCTGAAAAATAAATGACAAACCTTTAGTTTTAGATGAAAGGATCCAGTGCTCATGTTTATTACAATCCAATTAGAAACAGCTGGTTGTGCAGTCATAATGCAATCATTGTTATATCCATTCAAGCCCTGCAAACACAAGAGGCTTAGTCCATTTAAAAATGTGTTCCTTCAGGCTAAGTGTTAATGGTATGCTTTGCTCTTACAGTTAGAGAATCATTGGTCTTAAAGGAAGCATACACCCTTTAATTACCATACAGTACATATGTGTTATTTAAAGGTTAGATAAACAGACATTGGTGTATGTAGAACAAGGAACTGCGGAATGGATTAATGCTTAATTATGCTGACAACAGCTGCCTGTTGTACGATACCTGGGAAACTATAATGCTATGGATTATCAGTAAATTAGAGTAGCAGAAATTATCATGGACAGATCACAACTTGTAGAGAGAGAATAAAATAAACAAGAAGACACAACCCACAAATGGACCATACATGAATGCAGTACTGCAAAATAATTTGTAAACTGGACACAGCTTATGAAAATCAGAATCATACAATGATTTACAACTATTGTTTTCAGGTGATAATGGCAGTTTTCATTTGAAAACGTTCATTATCACCTAAAACGAAGCTTTTTGATTTACAAAAGGGACATTGCCGTGGAAATCTGTCTGAAACTTGTTATCTGTTCGCCGGCCCGTTCTTCTTAATGCGGGCCAGCTCTTCATTAAATTTACTAACCCCCAGAGCGGAGATTATCAATCCACTCCGAAGGATATGATCTCAGGATGGCGTTAGTGCAGTTATCCGAGCAATCTCCCCATATTCCCCTCTTCCTCCCCCTAATAGCTGTTATTAGGGGACGGAAAAGGGGGGACCATGTATCAGGAGACCACTGGGATAAACCAAAGTGCCTAACTTAAAAAAATGTAATAAAAAAATGTAGTTTTTTTCAATTACATTGAAAAAAAATATATATAAATACATTTAAAATAATAGTTACTGTTAAAAAAAAATAAGGAAAAAAGAAAAACTTACCTGTCCGGGAGACACGTCCGACCATATTTTTAATTTTTTTTATTGATGTATACATAGAATTATTTCATTATATGAATGAATTCATTGTTTACAATACATTTCAATTAATAAACAGCTTTTTTTTCATTTCAGAATAGCAGTGGAATGCCGTTACTATGATCTGGCAATTCTGCACATTATGAATAAATCATTTTTACTGGTGTTTTCATATTTTAACATTTAATAGGAAAAAAAACGCCTCTGAAGCCTCCCTGATAGTGAGATAGTACGAAAAGCTGGTTCAAGTAAACCTTATAGTGGACCGTGTTCAGAGATCCGAAATTAACGATAGTTTCGTGCATATATTTAGGGTCGGATCGATTTTACATGCGTAGTAATAGTGATACGCCGTCTATGTTAAAGTTAAGGTTGAAAATGCCTTAAGGTCGGACTTGTGAATCGGGCGGAGACTAATGTGACCCTAAGTGTGGCGGAAATATACGGACCTAAGAATTTGCATAGAAATGGGCGGGGGGAGGCATTTAGGTGAGGGAAAGTGGGTGCGCTTACAGAGTTAGGGCCGGTAATATACGCAACTAATACACATAAGACCGGAAGTGAGTGCGGCCAGATAGGTCAAGTCAATGCAGGAGTAAGTTTAGGTCCGGCCGGAGGTTGCGAGGGGAATGACTGTTTAATCTGGTGGGTGTAACCAGTTCCGACCTGTGACTAAGTTGTGGATATTTGCGGCCCGATCGGCAACGGACCTCTGAATACGGCCCCGTATCAGTTGCGGCCTAGTAACGCCAAGGTTATACATAGCTACATTCCCAACTATTTTTGCATCATTTAAACCATTTCCTGATCGGAGAGGAAGCCAATGAAGAAGGCAGAGCCTCTATATTCTTCATTTCATTAGAACCTTTACTATAACTTGCTCAACAAACCTTTTTTTAGGTTTAAGTGTAGACCTGAGCAATACCATGTTAAACTCCAAAGGGAGGCAAATTTTAATTGTGAATACAAAATGATATTTGAGAGGTGAAGTTTCTTAGCTCAACTCAATTTTATAGATTAAACATAAAGCTATGCAGTATTTGAGTTCTGTGTGCAAAAGTAATGTATTTTCCCTGCATGCAAAAGATTAAGATTAATTCGCACCCCTTACTTCGTAAAATAGTATAGCTGAGCTGTACACTGTTTTAGGATTATTAGGACACGGCCTGTCACATAATGTATGCCTTCAGGAAACTACCAGACAGAAGAGAATCTCATAGTTGCCAACTCTCCCGGAATGTCCAGGAGACTCCCGAAATTTGGGCAGTTCTCCTGGTATCTCGGGAGAGCCGGAAAATCTCCCGCAAGGGACTTGAGGCTTGTGGTTTCCATTAAAGCACGGACTTAAGTCCTGCCCCCCTGCCTGGCAACACTAGTTTACTAGTTTACAGTGAGTTTACACAGCCTGCTCTCTGCTGGAGACACAATACAGAGGTGAATTATGCTGTACATAGAATACTACACTATATGGACATTCTCTATCTTCTTGCCAAAACCTCATCACTATTACAAAATTCTGCTTTAAAGTTACAAAACGTTTTAATTTAGAATAGATTTAATAATCTGGTTGATTATAGTTTTTATTATCTCTATTATTGAACAGCTTGGGACTGATCCAGAGATGCACTTACACTTTTTTTAAGTGCAAGTGTACAGCTCGGCTAAACCATTTTTCAAAGTAAGGGGTGTTAATTTATTTAAAAAAAATGTGGCATGCAGGGAAAATACATTACTTTTACACATAGAACTAAAATACTGCATAGCTTTATGTTTATTCTATAATATAGAGTTGAGTTTAGAAACTTCACCTCCTAATTTTAATTCTGGTTTCACAATTTAAATCTGCCTCCCTTTGCAATTCAGCATGCTATTGCTCAGGTCTACACTTGCACCTAATAAAAGGTGGAAGTGCAACTCTGAATCAGCCCCCTTCAGTTCAGAACCACTGGATAAACCTAGACTGACAATGATTCAGATACAATTTACAATATTATACTTTTTCACTCTCCCTTAACTTTTGTATTATCAGAGTTTATAAATGGCACGCTCTATGGTAATATTTACACATTCTGCAATGATTTCATGGGTACCTCCTAAGAGGTTTATGCTACTATTTTACTTGGATAGTGAGCAATCCTTTTCCAAATAAATTTTTCTAAAGAAGAATTTTTTTAGACTGTTGTGCTCTGCAGAATGGGCTGGATCTAATCTCAAGTAAGTGCTTGAACTTAGTTACTCCTGGGCTAAACCATGTTGAATGCAGGGGGAGTCAAGTTAATTGTATTCTTTGCATGCAGGGATATATCTTTGAATTGCTTACAGCACACAGATACTGACCAGCTTTACTATCACACTGTTATTTAGACTTGGGATAGGAAACATCACTTGTCAACTCTAATACTGTTAGCAACAGATGAAATATGACTCCCCCTGCAATCAACATGGTTTAGCCAAGGAGTAACTAAGTTAAAGCACTTACTTAAGTCTGGATCCAGCCCAATGTTCTGTAGTAGAGATATGAGCGGAATGTGTAAAATCCACTTTAAAGATAACCCATTAAACTAGCCTGGCGGATCTAGCCTCTAAAGCTGGCCACACACTAGAGCGATTATCGTCACAGAAATTATGGATAATTCGGCCAATTTTTCCTCTAGTGGCAGGTAACGATATCGGTGCCATAGACTATGCGATAATTCGTCCGATATTTCAAAAGTGTAAAAAAAATGAACGATTTTTCTGTGCTTTTGTCGGTGTTCAAGATATCGTTCATGACCACACACTACGCGATTATCGCCTCATGTTTTACAAAAGGGGCAGTGTCAAAGGTTGATTGACATGTGCATTTGAGGATTCTTGGTGGAACAGGATTTCGAAACCTCGTCTTTGCTTTCAACGATTGCACTTAGTACACTGGCTCTTGATGGGAAACCATATTTATCTTGGGTCTTTTATTAATTATACATGTACTTTGTGTAAAGCAAGCCTTTATTCTGTACTTATTACCAGACGCCATCTTCCAGTACAGGTCACGAGACATAAACAGGAAGGACGATATGTACATCATCATAGCCACATCCTACAGGGGTGTGGATAAAGTTAGAAAAAATCGCTAGCAAACTTTAACAATTATCTGAAATGCCCACACACTGCACGATTTTGGTAACGATAAACGATAATTTTTATTGCAAACCACCTGATCAGATTATCTGACGGCAGCTATTTTTTTTAGATTATCTGCCTTTTCAGTAAATTATCGGCATCACACACTACAGCAATAATTCGGTCAATCAACGATAATTGCTAAATCGGTACGATAATCGCTCTAGTGTATGGCCAGCTTTAGACAATTGTTGCAATATTGCCTCCAAAATAGCCAGCTTTCTTGCTGTGAAGACAGTCAATTATGGCTTTCTAAAGTTTATAACAGTTGTCTGCAATCAGGTTCAATGTATTTATATATGTATTTATAATTTTCATAATAATAATAATAACAATAATAATAATAATATTGGACCAGATTCAGACATCCACAAACGGACCATCTCCAGATCGATAGGATGATCGGAGTTTGGGACTGCTTATGCACATGTGCCGTATTACCAATATGAAACCGGATGCTCTAGATGATCCAGAGTTGAGTACTGAGAGCACTTTCAATGGCGGGACAGGGTGGGCAGGTTATGGATAGCTCAAATGCTAAGTAGGGGGGGTATGAAAATAGTGATAAAGGACCAGATCCTAAGATTCAATCGCACTGTTTGGAGCCAAGATTGCAGCGCCAAAGGAATCCAATAGCAAATCTCCATCATGTCCATACATCTGTGCTTACAGAACCATTGCCATCACTTGCACTGACATCCTTTACCTGGACCTTACATTAACATTTCAGATTTGTCTCCACTTAGAATGTAGATGTGTGTTGCTCGGCTGTCCAATCCCAGCCAATGTTGTAAATTGAAGCAGTAAACTCTTTCCACTTGTGCCACCCCCCTTGTCCCCCCCCTGTTAGAAGCCGTTGGAAATGTCTAATGTTGGAAGTCTGGATTGAACAGTTTTGTGCTCCAATCGCGGCACTTTGATGAGTGAGCATGTACAAATCACAAAAGCAGACATTTTCCAATCCAACCACAGAGAAATCTGATTTTTTGGAAGTCCCGTTACAGCATGATCTTACATACATAAGTGACATAAAATAATGATGTGGTTTGCTTTAATAATTTTCTTTTTCTATAGTGATTTATTGCACAGATTAATCTTTCACAAATCCATTAAAATATGTAGGATTATATAAACCATATAATGTGCCTCAACTATAGAAATGTTTCAACAATTCTCAGTAATATGTCTGTAAAATTAAATACATGGGAAAAAGTTATCGATAGAAATACAGTGCACAGCTGAATTAAATTATGGAAAATTATTAGACTATTTTATTTAGTATTTCTATTAATATTTTATCATTTGCATCATTTAGCTTGTGAATAAAAACATAAATATCAAGTTTACAGTGTAAAACATCTTAATAATCCATGCAAAATAAAATGTAAGATAATAGAAACAACATATTGTTGTTGTGAGATATAAAGGGTTGGTTATATGGCAGCACATCTGCATGTCAGTTAGAGGAATACAACACTTACCATTCAGTTTAGCCTTCTGGTGTGCAAAGGATGAATAAGCTTCAAACGTTAAAGGTATCATGTCTGCTGAGTATTGTAATAGATGGGAATTGGCAAATTTCACACTTATTCCACTATTGCAAGAATCAGTGCTGTCACTGGGGTTGTTATGGGCAACATCTCCACTTTTCCAAACCAGCAGCTTAGTATATCTTGCCTATGGTGTAACCCCAATGGACCCAGGCCTGGCGACAGGAGAGGGACAAGGGGACAGCTGTTACGGGCCCTGAGGCTCAGATGGACCCCTCCATTCCACTGCTGTAGACCCCATTGAGGAGGGATGGGGTCCCTCCAAAAAACAAGAGTGTACCGAGCCCCAAGATTTCTGTTGCGTGCCTGAATGGGCCTACTCACCCCAAATCTCTTTACCTCTGTGTCTCTAATCCCCTCTCTTGAGTGTGGTTCTTCAGTACGACAGTCTTTATTTCGAACGATATAAATTGTTGCTACAGTTACTGACTGTGTGGAAGCTGTGCAGTATCACTGGTATACTAATGCATTACAGGGTGGCCACATGAATCACTCATCCCAGATTCCTTGTTTGACTAACATTGTGTTACAGTAATAGAAACAGTCCACACTGGGCACAATCCAGAGATGAGCGTATACCAGCTGGCATGACATTTCTCTGTATAACTTTCTACTGCACATGCTCAGAGCTGAAGAGCTCACAGTCACAGCTGATTCAGACCTGAGTGCAATTCGAGTGTCAGCGGTTTGCGTGTTGAGTAAGGGAAGGAGAGGAGGGACACAATCAATGCACAGTAAGAGTGTGCCCAAATAAGTGCACTCATTCTAGATCACAACGCAGACGTAACAAAAAACTGGTTACGTCAAAAGCTTTGCATCTAAGTTCAGGGGCCTCACCTTTTTCAGACCCTTGTGTTAGGACGTGACACTTTGAATACATTCAATGGCTGCTAATGTATTGTGCATGTGTTATTTCATTTATACACACAGTAAGACAAAAAATGTATTTTGTAAAAAAATTTAAAACCTGTCAAAAAATTGTAAAAAAATATTTTTTTATTATTTTAGTGCGTTCATAGTACAAATAAAGTGTTCGCACTATTCACAACATTTTTTTTACAATTTGCAATATGCATATTGGGTGTTATTATGAGTATGAATACTCCTTATGGTGGACTTTAATTTTGAAAAGTCTGAATTGAAGATTCCGAGCCTAAAGTTGAAAATTCCAATTTCTTTGGAAATTCCCCATGCAAATAACTGGTCTTTTAATCTATGTATTATTGCTCTGCATCTTTACATAAAAAATGAAATCTTTTGCATAAGATCATATAAGTCAAACACATTCTCTTCCCCAGTAATTTAAACTGCAAGTGCAGGACTGGTCCACTATTAAATATAATGATAATGCTAGCTATACTTCATGTGAGGATTCGTTGTTAATTGACAAGGCAAATGTACAAAATATTTTGTTAATCATTACATTACATTTAGTAAAACAAATGAAAAGAAAATGTATAAAAAAAAAAAAGCCTCATACTTACACGTTTACCTAGGTTGTGAGCATAAAACATAAGTAATATATGCATACCTTTAGTGAAGCAATTGCAAGGTCAAACACTACCCCAGTGTTTCAGCCATTATCATAATCCTTGACATGGACATGCTCTGTAGATTGAGCAAATGATCAGAGCTGAATTGCGGAAGTTTATATATCATAAGGTTGGCCCTATTTAGAAAAAGTAACCATTGCTGATAGCAAATTTTGCTACACCTGACGGGTTGTGGCGGGCTACAGTTAGCTAACAGAAGAGTTTTTCCTTCTAGGCTAATAGAATGGGAGGGTCAGGGTTAGGCTGCATGACGTGGAGGGTTAAGGTTAGGCTGATAGAAGTGGAAGGTTAAGGTTAGGTGGTAGGACATGGAGGGTTAAGGTTAGGCTGATAGAAGTGGAAGGTTAAGGTTAGGTGGTAGGACATAGAAACATAGAAAGTGGCTGATAGAAGTGGAAGGTTAAGGTTAGGTGGTAGGACATGGAGGGTTAAGGTTAGGCTGATAGAAGTGGAAGGTTAAGGTTAGGTGGTAGGACATGGAGGGTTAAGGTTAGGCTGATAGAAGTGGAAGGTTAAGGTTAGGTGGTAGGACATGGAGGGTTAAGGTTAGGCTGATAGAAGTGGAAGGTTAAGGTTAGGTGGTAGGACATGGAGGGTTAAGGTTAGGCTGATAGAAGTGGAAGGTTAAGGTTAGGTGGTAGGACATGGAGGGTTAAGGTTAGGCTGATAGAAGTGGAAGGTTAAGGTTAGGTGGTAGGACATGGAGGGTTAAGGTTAGGCTGATAGAAGTGGAAGGTTAAGGTTAGGTGGTAGGACATGGAGGGTTAAGGTTAGGCTGATAGAAGTGGAAGGTTAAGGTTAGGTGGTAGGACATGGAGGGTTAAGGTTAGGCTGATAGAAGTGGAAGGTTAAGGTTAGGTGGTAGGACATAGAAACATAGAAAGTGATGGCAGATAAGAACCACATGGCCCATCTAGTCTGCCCATTTGTTTATTGAAAACTATACTGACCCTAGACCCTATTTACCCTCAATTTGGTTTACAATTTAGGATACCCTTATATTTATCCCAAGCATGTTTAAATTGTTCTACTGTATTGGCCTCAACCACCTCAGATGGAAGAATATTCCACTTATCTATCACCCTTCAGTGAAGTAATTTTTCCGCACATTTCCTTTGAATCTACCACCCTCCAGTTTATATTCATGCCCTCGTGTTCTATTACATAGAAGCGGAAGGTTAATTTTAAGTGGTAGGACATGAAGGGTTAAGGTTAGGCTGATAGAAGCGGAAGGTTAATTTTAAGTGGTAGGACATGAAGGGTTAAGGTTAGGCTGATAGAAGCGGAAGGTTAATTTTAAGTGGTAGGACATGAAGGGTTAAGGTTAGGCTGATAGAAGCGGAAGGTTAATTTTAAGTGGTAGGACATGAAGGGTTAAGGTTAGGCTGATAGAAGCGGAAGGTTAATTTTAAGTGGTAGGACATGAAGGGTTAAGGTTAGGCTGATAGAAGCGGAAGGTTAATTTTAAGTGGTAGGACATGAAGGGTTAAGGTTAGGCTGATAGAAGCGGAAGGTTAATTTTAAGTGGTAGGACATGAAGGGTTAAGGTTAGGCTGATAGAAGCGGAAGGTTAATTTTAAGTGGTAGGACATGAAGGGTTAAGGTTAGGCTGATAGAAGCGGAAGGTTAATTTTAAGTGGTAGGACATGAAGGGTTAAGGTTAGGCTGATAGAAGCGGAAGGTTAATTTTAAGTGGTAGGACATGAAGGGTTAAGGTTAGGCTGATAGAAGCGGAAGGTTAATTTTAAGTGGTAGGACATGAAGGGTTAAGGTTAGGCTGATAGAAGCGGAAGGTTAATTTTAAGTGGTAGGACATGAAGGGTTAAGGTTAGGCTGATAGAAGCGGAAGGTTAATTTTAAGTGGTAGGACATGAAGGGTTAAGGTTAGGCTGATAGAAGCGGAAGGTTAATTTTAAGTGGTAGGACATGAAGGGTTAAGGTTAGGCTGATAGAAGCGGAAGGTTAATTTTAAGTGGTAGGACATGAAGGGTTAAGGTTAGGCTGATAGAAGCGGAAGGTTAATTTTAAGTGGTAGGACATGAAGGGTTAAGGTTAGGCTGATAGAAGCGGAAGGTTAATTTTAAGTGGTAGGACATGAAGGGTTAAGGTTAGGCTGATAGAAGCGGAAGGTTAATTTTAAGTGGTAGGACATGAAGGGTTAAGGTTAGGCTGATAGAAGCGGAAGGTTAATTTTAAGTGGTAGGACATGAAGGGTTAAGGTTAGGCTGATAGAAGCGGAAGGTTAATTTTAAGTGGTAGGACATGAAGGGTTAAGGTTAGGCTGATAGAAGCGGAAGGTTAATTTTAAGTGGTAGGACATGAAGGGTTAAGGTTAGGCTGATAGAAGCGGAAGGTTAATTTTAAGTGGTAGGACATGAAGGGTTAAGGTTAGGCTGATAGAAGCGGAAGGTTAATTTTAAGTGGTAGGACATGAAGGGTTAAGGTTAGGCTGATAGAAGCGGAAGGTTAATTTTAAGTGGTAGGACATGAAGGGTTAAGGTTAGGCTGATAGAAGCGGAAGGTTAATTTTAAGTGGTAGGACATGAAGGGTTAAGGTTAGGCTGATAGAAGCGGAAGGTTAATTTTAAGTGGTAGGACATGAAGGGTTAAGGTTAGGCTGATAGAAGCGGAAGGTTAATTTTAAGTGGTAGGACATGAAGGGTTAAGGTTAGGCTGATAGAAGCGGAAGGTTAATTTTAAGTGGTAGGACATGAAGGGTTAAGGTTAGGCTGATAGAAGCGGAAGGTTAATTTTAAGTGGTAGGACATGAAGGGTTAAGGTTAGGCTGATAGAAGCGGAAGGTTAATTTTAAGTGGTAGGACATGAAGGGTTAAGGTTAGGCTGATAGAAGCGGAAGGTTAATTTTAAGTGGTAGGACATGAAGGGTTAAGGTTAGGCTGATAGAAGCGGAAGGTTAATTTTAAGTGGTAGGACATGAAGGGTTAAGGTTAGGCTGATAGAAGCGGAAGGTTAATTTTAAGTGGTAGGACATGAAGGGTTAAGGTTAGGCTGATAGAAGCGGAAGGTTAATTTTAAGTGGTAGGACATGAAGGGTTAAGGTTAGGCTGATAGAAGCGGAAGGTTAATTTTAAGTGGTAGGACATGAAGGGTTAAGGTTAGGCTGATAGAAGCGGAAGGTTAATTTTAAGTGGTAGGACATGAAGGGTTAAGGTTAGGCTGATAGAAGCGGAAGGTTAATTTTAAGTGGTAGGACATGAAGGGTTAAGGTTAGGCTGATAGAAGCGGAAGGTTAATTTTAAGTGGTAGGACATGAAGGGTTAAGGTTAGGCTGATAGAAGCGGAAGGTTAATTTTAAGTGGTAGGACATGAAGGGTTAAGGTTAGGCTGATAGAAGCGGAAGGTTAATTTTAAGTGGTAGGACATGAAGGGTTAAGGTTAGGCTGATAGAAGCGGAAGGTTAATTTTAAGTGGTAGGACATGAAGGGTTAAGGTTAGGCTGATAGAAGCGGAAGGTTAATTTTAAGTGGTAGGACATGAAGGGTTAAGGTTAGGCTGATAGAAGCGGAAGGTTAATTTTAAGTGGTAGGACATGAAGGGTTAAGGTTAGGCTGATAGAAGCGGAAGGTTAATTTTAAGTGGTAGGACATGAAGGGTTAAGGTTAGGCTGATAGAAGCGGAAGGTTAATTTTAAGTGGTAGGACATGAAGGGTTAAGGTTAGGCTGATAGAAGGGGAGGTTTAGGGGGAAAATCCTGTTGCTGTTGGAGCAGTCAGATCCTGATTGATTGATACATGTTGTATTTTTGCTGTCGCCGCTGCATTGCCGCAAAATGGAACATAGGGTGATAGATAAGTGGAATATTCTCCCATCTGAGGTGGTTGAGGTAACACAGTAGAACAGTGTAAACATGCTTGGGATAAATATAAGGATATCCTAAATCTCAAACTAAATTGAGGGTAAATAGGGTCTAGGTTCAGTATAGTTTTATATAAACAACTGGGTAGACTGGATGGGCCATGTGGCTCTTATCTGCCGTCACTTTCTATGTTTCACATCCTACCGAAAACCACAGCTGCAAAAACTATAAATGTAAAAAATATCAAGCGATATTTTACAGAAAACGCCCCTTTCTGACGTCTGTTTCCAGGTCCATAACTTGTAAATGTGAATTGGAAATGCTATGCCAATGTTTCTTTTGCGTCTGCCCTTTTTAACTCCAATTCAACAAATTTGGCTTATGGGCATGTCTTCTTATATGAACCAATCGGAAAACACATTCTGAACCCATCCATTTTTAGGAACAACGACATTTCCAGCAAAAGGTCTCTGGACACTCTAGTCAAGTTGCAGCTTGTCACCGATGAGCTTTCAAAGGGAGTAAGATCCCTACTAGGAGCTGACAGTGGTGCTAGGCTGAACACATAGGGCCAGATTTACTAAGCTGTGTGTTTGGAAAAGTGGAGATGTTGTCCATAGCAACCAATCAGATTCTAGCTGACATTCTAGTATGTAATAGTTAAATGAGATCTAAATGGTTGCTAAGGGCAACATCACCTCTTTTCCAAAGCCACATTTTAGTAAATCTGGCCTATAGTTTGTGATCTTAATATATCACCACCACCACCACTCCTGACAAGCAGGGACGCTACATCCTCCATTTCCCTAAGAGGATGATTGCACCCACCCTGCACAATCCAGCACATATAGGGGGCCATGCCTTCACCATATCCTGGGGTAAAATGACGTTGCCACTGAGATTACCCATGTTAGCAATGATACAAATACTGACGAAAACTTAATTGCAGCTGTATCAATGCCAACACCTTTTATATGCTAAACATTTAAAGCCTGGAATGGGTACTATGTCAAATGGTCTTATTTTGAGAAGATACCCATTCTGGTTAGGGTTAGGTATGGGGACAGGAAAGGTTAGAGTAAGGCTCCAGAAAGGAGAGGGTTAAGGTTAAGCTGCAGAACGAGGATAGGAAGGGCCAGGATACAAAAAGGGCAGTGGATGGTTACAGATACCGCGTGGAAAAAGCAAAGGGAGTGACTGGGTTTTTGGTGGGTGTAACTTGCACCGTCTTGCTCCGCAGGTGCGTCTATTTGCGGCCCGATCGCAAGACGGATCTCTGAATACGGCCCACTAAGTATAATACACCACTCTGTACAGTTATATGCTTGTTTTTTCTACTTTCTGGTATGAGTTTTCATAGATAGATAGATAGATAGATAGATAGATAGATAGATAGATAGATAGATAGATAGATATACTGGCGCTGCTGCAGATCTATGTATAATGCTGCACAGACACCTTTGAAGTATACTAGTATAATATACCAGTATAATATATTTGATATTTATCGGGCCACCACCTGCTGGGATCGATAATCGTCCCATTGCATTGCCAGCTTTTGAAAAAAATTGCTAACCACAGCAACCAATACAATTAAAGAACATTTAAAAAATGTATTTAAAAAGTGCATCTGATTGTTTACTACAGAAAAATATTCAATTATGTTTTCTTTATTTCTTTCTTTGTTTTTAAATTCCAATAAATCTACCCTTTGGACTCTTTTTACTGCTTGGTCATCTATCTATGTTTTGGCATTTCCTGGGAAAAGTACTTTAAACAAATGTGTTCAATCAATATTTGTTTATCCTTGAGTCACAATCAGTATAGTTGGATGGTCAGACCAAATAAAAAAAGTAGAGAAGCACTTGTAGCATTGGACTGGGCATATTACAAGGGGGCATTTTTGACCACTGGGTTCGGGAAAATACCCGCTTTAAACACTGAGACAAGGCTAGGTGAAAAAAAAGCCAGGAAACACAAACAACGAAAAACTGAGACAGGGTCCAATAGGAACAAAATGGTGAGATTTGAACACAGAGGTCAAGAACCAGGAGGTAGGAATGAGGGCAACTGAAACACAGAGAAAGGGTAACTGAGGTAAGGATCCAGGAGGCAGTAACACTAAGCAGGAGAGGCGTAAGGCAGGGCACACAACAATCAAAGAAACTGCAGCAAGGCAAGAAAGCAAGAGAAGCGCTAAAACCTTCAACCTTCAACAGATGGCAGTGACCAGGAAAGCAGCTTTTTGGCTGTCCCTATTTCGAATGTGTAACAACGCAGAATTTTTTTTTATGAATGGGTGAATATGCGTTTCGCATACTCACCCATTCATTTTCAGGAAAGCCACCAACGCCGCCACCGGACCTGACCCCTGGAGAGGTGAGTAACCCTCTCCGGGGACTTAGGGTTAGGCTGGGGTGTGACTAAGGGTTAGGCTGTGGGTGGGGGGACTTAGGGTTAGGCTGCGGGAGGTGACTTATGGTTAGGCTGCGGGGAGGGGGGTGTCTTAAGGTTAGGCTGCGGGTGGGGGGACTTAGAGTTAAGCTGAGAGGGGAGAGACTTAGGGTTGGGCTGCAGGGGGGACTTAGGGTTAGGCTGCAGGGGGTTAACTTAGGGTTAGTATTAGGGAAAGGATAGGTTTCTTTACTTACCTAACGGAGCACCATGTTCGGTGCCCCGGGGATCAACTGTTATGCCTCTTCAAGGCATGAGCAATCGATATCCCAGCCAGTTCGGAATAGGGCCATTCTCTACGGGGACCCACACCCGTTGTATAGAATTGCCCAGGATAATAAAAGTTACAATTACTAGGTTTGTTTGCAAAGACCCAAGCTTAAGGTTTCTATTTGATACACAAATAATTATTGCAATTACTGGAGTGTTGTTGAAGCAGTAATTAACACAAATTAATTTAGAATTTGTCTATGTTTGTATGCTGTCCTATGCTATGCCAGGCTAAAATGCTTGCATTTAAGCAGGAAGGTACAGAAGAAGCAGCATATGTTGTGGATGTTGTTCTCTTTCTGATGAAAAGATGGTTCGGAGGTTCAAGGCATGAACACTCTTTTTTTAAATTAATGATTATATTTTGTGCTAATTGAAATTGTTTCTAAGCAACTGAATAAGCTGAACAGAGCTAAAAGTAACTTGCTGACTCCTTTAGGTGTCTCACATAATCAGTAGATACTAAGGTCCTAAGCCTTAATTCCCCACCTAAATCCTCTTAAATCCTTCCTCGCCTATAAGAGCATATGGCAACAATATACTAGCTGCTGGCTCATGCCATGTTTCCCAAATCACCTCATCTTAACCTCACCAATCTCTTGATGAGGTTATGATGCCACTAGGACTTGTTTGCTTGACTAGTCAAATTATTTTATTTGTTCCGGAATGCAATAAACTAAAATGATTACAATAAAATGTCTATTTACCATGAACATATGTACATTCTCTCCTTTGAATCTGATCAATAAGTAAAAAATCAGTCATCTAAATTGGATTTTGGAGAATAAAGGGAACCATTACAGAGATTATCAAGGTGGTTCAGTAGACCTGGAACAATCGGAAAGGAAAATCTGCTTTGCTATTGCATATAAAGTGGTGGGTGATGAGAAAGGTGGGCGATGAGATTGAGAAGGCAGCAGAAAGTTGCTTCGCTGACAAATTGAGAAATGATAGGAAAATATGAAAATGAAGAATATTGTAGCATCCTAGGTAGTATTACTGACACATTTCTAAGATGTAGGATTTTTTTTTATTATACACTGCTCAAAAAAATAAAGGGAACACTAAAGTAACACATCCTAGATCTGAATGAATGAAATATTCTTATTAAATACTTTGTTCTTTACATAGTTGAACAGCGCAGAGTTAGGGTTAGTCAATGGTGGTCTAAGTTTAAGATCCACCGCTGTTTGCAAGGGGAGTGACTGTTTATGCAGTGGGCTGGAACCTGCTAAGATCTTAACATTAGATGCGTATATTTGCGATCTTTTCGCAATCGCATCTCTGAATCAGCCCCAATGTCCTTAAAACAAGTCAAAATGAGGCTCAGTAGTGTGTGTGGCCTCCACGTGCCTGTATGACCTCCCTACAACGCCTGGGCATGCTCCTGATGAGGTGAAGGATGGTCTCCTGAGGGAACTCCTCCCAGACCTGGACTAAAGCATCCGCCAACTCCTGGACAGTCTGTGGTGGATGGAGCGAGACATGTCCCAGATGTGCTCAATTGGAATCAGGTCTAGGGAACGGGCGGGCCAGTCCATAGCATCAATGCCTTCATCTTGCAGGAATTGCTGACACACTCCAGCCACATGAGGTCTAGCATTGTCTTGCATTAGGAGGAACCCAGGAGGAACCCAGGGCCAACCGCATCAGCGTCTCCAGACTCTGTCACGTCTGTCACATGTGCTCAGTGTGAACCTGCTTTCATCTGTGAAGAGCACAGGGCGCCAGTGGCGAATTTGCCAATCTTGGTGTTCTCTGGCAAATGCCAAAATGGCAAACGTCCTGCACGGTGTTGGGCTGTAAGCACAACCCCCACCTGTGGGTGTTTTGCCCTCATACCACCCTCATGGAGTCTGTTTCTGATCGTTTGAGCAGACACATGCACATTTGTGGCCTGCTGGAGGTCATTTTGCAGGGCTCTGGCAGTGCTCTTCCCTGGATCAGCTCCGCTGCCGCGGAGGTAGCAGTCCTGCTGCTGGGTTGTTGCCCTCCTACGGCCTCCTTCACGTCTCCTGATGTACTGGCCTGTCTCCTGGTAGCGCCTCCATGCTCTGGACACTACGCTGACAGACACAACAAACCTTCTTGCCACAGCCCGCATTACTGTCCAGGAGTTGGCGGATGCTTTAGTCCAGGTCTGGGAGGAGATCCCTCAGGAGACCATCCGCCACCTCATCAGGAGCATGCCCAGGCATTGTAGGGAGGTCATACAGGCACGTGGAGGCCACACACACTACTGAGCCTCATTTTGACTTGTTTTAAGGACATTACATCAAAGTTGGATCAGCCTGTAGTGTGTTTTTCCACTTTAATTTTGAGGGTGACTCCAAATCCAGACCTCCATGGGTTAATAAATTTGATTTCCATTGATAATTTTTGTGTGATTTTGTTGTCAGCACATTCAACTATGTAAAGAGGAAAGTATTTAATAAGAATATTTCATTCATTCAGATCTAGGATGTGTTATTTTAGTGTTCACTTTATTTTTTTGAGCAGTGTATATGTATCTTGTGTTATTGGTGGTAAGGGATATATTAATGTGTCTGTAGTTTTGAGGTATCTGTGTGAAGGCATCAGAGAAGCAGGTGGTGGTTACACAGGTGAGTACAGTAGGGTAGCGGTAAGGTCTGTGTGTAAGTCAACACAGAATGTGTACTGGAGGCTGATTGATTTCATCATCTTCCCAACAGAAGAGCTGTAGACTGGGAAAACCAAAGAACAGTGGGGTAGATCCAGACCTAAGTTGTTTTTACGTTCGTTGGCGTAGTGTGTTTACGCTATCGTAAGTACTATGCGCTCCCCTAGGCATTCCCCTCGCTCGTACGTACTTAACTCGATTTACGTTTGCAAAACCCTAACTTAACTTTTCAAAGCGTAACTACGTACATACGTACTGCTTTGACGTACGTTACGGCCTAACCTGGCTACTGTACGATCTAAATGCCTCCCTCCGCCTACAAAAGCGTAATTCCCGGTGTTGTATGGAAGACACGCCCTTTTGTTCGTATTTACACTGAAGTTACGTGCGATCACAGTTACGTCACGTAACATCTGCCGCGCGCATGCACAGTACATACAAGTTGCTGATTTTACGTCAGCAGTTAGCGTAAATACGCTGCGTACGTCGCTCAGGATCTGGCCCAGAGTCTTGTGATGAGAATGTGATAGAAGTAGACATTGATGTTGTATGGTCACTATTTCGGTTCAGTTTGCTTCCACACTCTTTTTTAAGCCTCTTAACTATTTTGTCAAAATGATTGCAATGGGCCTGATCCAGAACAACGCTTGTGAGCGAATGTACGCGTGGTGGAGACGTAAAATCGCATTTTTGTAAGTACTGCGCATGCGCACCATAGAAAATACGCTCAGTAACGTAGCGTAATTGTGAACGTATGGGCCATTCACGTATGTGTCACGTAAATACTTATGTGTGGGCGTGCCAATTTTACATTACTCCAAAATACGTTTGAAATACATTAAGTAGGCGGGGGTTTAGTGTACAGTATGTGCTTAGCTGCATAAATACGTGTTGGCCATACGTACGTGTGCGCATCACTGCGATTATGTTGGCAAAAGTTAAGGTAGGGTTTGGAAAGCGTATCTTGACAAAATACGTACTTTCAAGGGGTGTGCCGAGGGGAGTGTAACGAATTTACGCACACAAAAATACGCTACGCGAATAAACGTACGGCAAACGTAGTTCTGGATCTACCCCAATGTTGCAATTGATGTTATATATTTACCAAGTCTCTGCAAGAATCCTTGATGTAATAGAGATAAGGGCAGGATTCACAACACCGTACGTGTTGCACATACGGTCTTAAAATACTGACAGTAGCTACTACGCATGTGTAGTAACTATTTTACGTAATCTACGCATCGTTTCGTTACATAGATTGCGTATATGCAGTCTTTAATCCGGCCCTATGTGCAACACGTCGTACAGTGTTGTGAATCCGGGCCAAGGCTAGTAATCCTCTAAATTTATAAGAGGTTTCTCTATTGGGCTCTGCAGAGTGGGACCTCTATTGCGGCTACCTGTTGGTCAGCACTTGCAATCCTCTGGTTCCACTATAGGCTAATGTGATGACCAGGTGTAAAAGTTGTATTCTTAGGCTGCCAGCCGGTCTGGTAGCTAAGTGTTGTATCAGCACTTACAATCCACTGTAGACTGGTATAATCGCCAAGTCTTATAGTTGTATACTTAATCCTCCGTCTGGGATAAGTTTTCAATGTTGCGCCTTAGCATTTATAGCAGTCGTTTTATAATGCGGTGGATACAATATTCAGCCTTGTATATTACAAAATAAGTGTAAAGCCATGGAATACAGCAATTCCTACTGTACTATTAAAAAGAGTAAAGGTAAAGAAACAACCTTAACGCGTTTCTTCAAGCGAATTATTTCATCAGAAGGTAAGATTTAGGCTGTGAAAGGCTAAAGGATTTCATCAGTTGTAGAAGCTGTTTCGTGGTCTACAAACTTACTTGCATCTGTGCTATGCAGTATGTTGGTAAAAACACGAGGCAGCTTCAAATAAGATTTGCTTTTTGTTTTTTAGATTTTGTGTTTTGTAACCAATCACTGAGATGACGTCACTGAGCTGCCTATTGTAAAGGGCGGCGGCGGGAATGTTGAGACCACCATTAGAATTTTTCCTGCTGTAATTTAATTAATTCTGTTTTTTTAACCTCCCCAGATACAACTACGGAATAATGTATTAATTCTGGCAGAATATTTATGTGTCAGCAGTAGGGGGAGAACCTGCAGTGGGTACAATAACCTGGGAAATGTGATCATCTTAAGGAGATTAATATGCCCCACATAAGAGAGACATAGACGGCCCTATCACTTCTGCTTCAGCCTGAGATGTTAAGTTTATACAGCATTTGAATATTTTTTGGTACCCTACCACCCAAATAGGGAATGCTGCTATGAGTCCACACAACAAGTCCTCAGCAAACGCTGCTATCTTAAACACCTCCGCACCTATTTTATTCCCTCCAGTGTGTTGCAGTTCTGGATGACCCGCAGCATGGGATCTAGAGCAATGTTGAACAAAAGTGGCTAGAGGGAACACTCCTGTTTTGTACCCCAGGACATGCCCAACTAATCTCAATACTCACCATTAACTAGCAATTAAGTAGTCGGAGACTGGTTAAGAAAACATACACTGAATAAACTCCCCCCAACCTGTCTTTGTGACAAAACATCATGAAGATTGGACCAGGACACAGAGTTAAATAACTTTTGTGCGTCCAAACTCCTCTTAACTTAATGGTGACTTCTAATAAACCCCAACTGATGATCTGTAAAAAGAGAAGGCAAAATAGACTGTCTCTCGGCCATAATTTTGGCTAAAATCTTAATGCCTAGGGGCCTCATTTACTAATGGGCGATTTAAATCGCCACACATCACTGGAGTTGAGGGGCGATTTTTGTGGCAAAGTCTCTGGATTTACCAAGGGCGATTTTGGCTGGCGATTTTTAAACTCCCGTAATGTGTAGCGATTAAAATCCAGCAAGTTTATGTTAAACTCTGGCGAGTATGTACTAAACTCGCTGTAGTTTAACCTCGCTGGAGTTCCTGGCCCTTAGAAAAAAAAAAAGACACAATTTCAGGGATGGTTGAAGTTTTTACATCTATGTCAGCATTATATTTGGCATTATGGCCCATATTTTTAAACATTACTCATATACGGGGAGAATATTGTTTTATTTTATATCTTGAGGGGACGTATGTTTTGTCATTACCTGACGGAGGGGACATATGTTTGAACATTAGGTGAGGGATATATAGTATTATGTTTGAACATTAGGTGAGGGAGGGGATATATAGTATTGACATTAGGTGACGGAGGGGATATATTTTGTTTTGTATTGTAACGAAGTACTGTATGGTAGTGGCGGTATGCCATTAACCCTTGGCATGCTGTCGCTTAGCGTACTATAAGGCACAGCATTCCCTGCAATACATGGGCATGCTCTGCATTATAGTACTATATGCTGCAGCATGTCAAGGGTTAATGGCATATTACGGCAGCCATTTTTAGTTCTGTGTATTTTTTATTTTTTTTTGGCTAATACAACTGATGGGTGCTTTACTAACCAAAATGAGTGCTGATTTCTAGGAAATTACCCCCATGAGATTTTTCTCCGGCGATTTTTAGCACAATCTCCAGCGATTTTGCTAATCCCTCCTTTTGTAAATACAGAGATTTTTATGTGCTCCATGCTAAAAATCGTCGGAGAGATTTAAACACCAGCGATTTTTTAAAACGCTCATCTCTGGTGAGTTTATAGAGATTTTGCTTTAGGAAATCCTGAGACTTGCAAATCGCTGGTAAACTACTTCAATCTCCGGCGATTTTATTCAAATCGCCCTTAGTAAATGAGGCCCCTGGTTCAAAAGTAATAGGGCGATAGGAAGAAGTCAAGAGGGGATTATTCCCGGCCACGATTGGCATAAAACGTGTCAGAAGAGAGCAGGCATCACTACTGTTAGTACCCGGACACCAGATGGTCTTCCACATCAGCAAGCACCATGGACCACGAGCCATGGGCCCCAAAAAGGACGTTATTTTTAAACATCTTCTACATCTGGTACGAGGGCAGGCTTGTCAGTTGGTTTGTGATGTCTTTTAAATGTTTCTTAAAGTGTTTTTATGTGTTTTCAGTGTGGCGATAAAATGTTACACAGTAGATATTCATTTTTTTCTCTCCTTTTGTTCCTGACATATTACTGGAGAAAACAAAGTACAAAGAACGCATTCAAGGACTGATAGTGTAATTCGTCTGGTATCATCATCCCTTAACTGCAGGGTATAGATTGTAACAGGGCCAGTGCTAGGGTGTTCGGCGCCCCCCTGCGAACTTTAATTTTTAAATATTTTAAATATTTCTGTTTATTGGGGAAACTGTTGTTTTGTTTTTTTTGACACATTACTCTGCATCATTTTACCCCTTGTCAGGCTTCTGCTTATAGTACTTGCACTACTTTTGTTTTCTGCCACTGCTGTGTGGCAATGTTTTATAGATGTGCTATAAACTGCAGTGTGTGTTTGTGCCGCTGCTCTGTTGTTTAGTAATAGTAAGTAACAAGCCAGCCCGCTGCAGCGTTTGGCCTAAGATGCATGAAAATAATATTGTGAATATTGTTTTATTTTATATCTTGAGGGGACGTATGTTTTGTCATTACCTGACGGAGGGGACATATGTTTGAACATTAGGTGAGGGAGGGGATATATAGTATTGACATTAGGTGACGGAGGGGATATATTTTGTTTTGTATTGTAACAAAGTACTGTATGGTAGTGGCGGTATACCAATAACCCTTGGCATGCTGTCGCTTAGCGTACTATAAGGCACAGCATTCCCTGCAATACATGGGCATGCTGTGCATTATAGTATATTATAGTATATGCTGCAGCATGTCAAGGGTTAATGGCATATTACGGCAGCCATTTTTAGTTCTGTGGATTTTTTTTTTTTTTTTTGGCTAATACAACTGATGGGTGCTTTGCTAACCAAAATGAGTGCTGATTTCTAGGAAATTACCCCCATGAGATTTTTCTCCGGCGATTTTTAGCACAATCTCCAGCGATTTTGCTAATCCCTCCTTTTGTAAATACAGAGATTTTTATGTGCTTCATGCTAAAAATCGGCGGAGAGAATTAAACACCAGCGATTTTTTAAAACGCTCATCTCTGGTGATTTTATAGAGATTTTGCTGTAGGAAATCCTGAGACTTGCAAATCGCTGGTAAACTACTTCAATCTCCGGCGATTTTATTCAAATCGCCCTTAGTAAACGAGGCCCCTGGTTCAAAAATAATAGGGCGATAGGAAGAAGTCAAGAGGGGATTATTCCCGGCCACGATTGGCATAAAACGTGTCAGAAGAGAGCAGGTATCACTACTGTTAGTACCCGGACACCAGATGGTCTTCCACATCAGCAAGCACCATGGACCACGAGCCATGGGCCCCAAAAAGGACGTTATTTTTAAACATCTTCTACATATGGTACGAGGGCAGGCTTGTCAGTTGGTTTGTGACGTCTTTTAAATGTTTCTTAAAGTGTTTTTATGTGTTTTCAGTGTGGCGATAAAATGTTATATATATATCCCATCCTGTCTCTCCAGCACCCAGTATCCCCATCATGTGTATCCAGCACACAGCATCAGCCATCATGTGTATTTAGCACCCAATATCCCCATCATGTGTATCCAGCACCCGCCATCATGTGTATTCAGCACCCAGTATCTGTCATCGTGTGTATCCAGCACCCAGTATCCCAATCATGTCTCTCCAGCCCCCAGTATGTGTATCCAGCACCTATTATCCCCTATCAAGTCTCTCCAGCACCCAGTATCTGCCATCATGTGTATCCAGCACCCAGTATCCCCAGCATGTGTATCCAGCACCCAGTATCCCAATCATGTCTCTCCAGCCCCCATGATGTGTATCCAGCACCCCCCATCATGTGTATCCTGCACCCAGTTTGCCCCCTTTAAAAAAAAAAGAACCATCACCATGCCAGGAAAAAAAATGCACTTACTTATATTGCGGCGCTGGCTCCGTCCAGGCTCCTCACTAAACTAAACATCGGGCGTCATAACGTGAGTGAGAAAGGAGCAGGGAGGAGCCAGGACTTAAGGAAAGCGCCGGCGCTGCAATATAAGTGCATTTGTTTCCTGCCGAAGGGACCAGCGGCAGCAGGAGATCGTGGCGGGAGGGAAGCGCCTCTCTGGCATGACGCCCTCCCGCCACGCTCACCGGGTTTCACCGGCCCTGATTGTAAGTCTCTATTTACTGTTTTAATTGAAAAGCTATGAATCTCCATTTGCTTCTATTATTCCTATATTTTCATACCACTACTTCAAAACACCCATACAGCAACTTCTAAATTTCCACTTCAAGCACTGGTTTTAGTAAATCTAGCAGTGGTGTAATGTAAACATAACAGAAGTAAATGGAGATGTATAACATATCATTAAAGCAGTGGGAGAAGTAGCATCATGGCATTCCCCCTGTATACTGCCCCAAGCTCTGGTCTATATGGGTCACTTTTCTTGGTACAGAGGACAGCAGGTTGGGGTAAGCCCTGTCACTATATATCTAAGCATTGTCGTAAATAGTAATTATACTGAACCCTATGTATTAAATTAAGTCCACAGTCCGTTGTCACAAGAGCCCACCCGCAGCAGCACAATGCATGCAAAGCTAAGAAGAAGTTCCCTCAAGGTCTGCACTGGGCAGTGTGAAATAATAGAGCCTGGTTCTATCCGTTACACGCTGCCATCATCAGTCACACATCATAGCGGCCATGCACATCCTTCCTTTCACAGGATATCCCCCCTTTGTGTGCACTTCTTCTTCCCCTCCTGTAAGTGTCATCCCCCCACCCCTAAACCCCGCGCCTCAGCCAGCCCCCATGCAGGCACCTCCTCTCAGGCTTCGGCTGGAGGCAGCGCTCCCTGCCTTCACTCTACACCGTGCTGCTGCTAGCGGTCCGCGGCTGAGGCGAGCAGCCCATCAGCAACAAGCAAGTAAGTGCCATAGGCAACATGGAGAAGCCTGGAAGCACCCTGGTCGTTGGCCAGAGGGCAATGCCACCGGCAAGGGATATCTCATGAGGCTCTTACTCGCCCCTGGCACCGAATAGGTTAACGGTTTGATGGATCGCTTCTGGATTGTATGTTTATTATTGTTTACCTCGGGGCTACTGTGTGCATTACTTAGTAGCCATGTCCTGTGAGTGAGAGTACTAGTTTATGAAGTAGTTGGGGGCTGGTTCCTCTTAGCCCTCTTGAAATGGCGTAGCTCTTTGCTCCCTCTGCTTGCAGCACTTTGGAGCGTTGCATACAGACATGTGGATTTGGGTGGAAGGGCTGGTTTTGTTGCATTGTTTGTTATGTGCAAGCTGTAGCGGTTTGTGGCCATGAAATGGCTCATTGTTGTATGTTGTTGGCCCCATGGGACAGACACATGAGAACCTTATGAAAAGGCCATATCATCTTTATCATCTTGTGAGAGAGCTTTATGTAAAGGCCATATCATCATCATCCTGTGAGAGAACTTTATAAAAGGCCATGGCATTAGTGCTGAGTGAAATGGTGACCTGTAGGCTTTCTTACAAGGCTTCCTTTAATAGGGCTGGTAATGTTTACAAAAGTAATGCTTGCTGAATTTGGGATCAATGGTCTTTTTTGCATGTGATTCATTATTGTTAGTGAACTTTTTAGGGGTTACAGTGACAGTATAACTTTAAATGTATTTGGACACAAAGCAGCTAACTTTTTTCATTCCAGGTAAATGTTTGCCATTTTTTTTTCTCTTACATTTATTATGGAGAGAGCCAAAATCTCTCATAACAGATGCTCTTTTTTTTCCCATTTTGCGCCAATAGGATTTTTTCCCTATGTTACTGTGATTCTGCACAATTTTGTGCCTGATGGTTGTACTGTCCACGCTGGAGGCGGACATCGGGCATTGTAGATCTTGAAAATTAGGAGCTCCCAAAACTCAAATCCCACAATGTGATGTAGTTTCAGATAATTCTGCAGCATCGTGTGATAGTACACACTAGGAAGATGTCGGCGCTATCTGACGATTATTGTGTGAGCTGCATAATAATTGTCAGAAAACACTACAGTGGGTACCCATCATAACCCACAAGCATATGCTATACATAAACATGTCTAATGGTTACACAAATCATGTACACCGTAAGCACCCATGACATTGAATCCTATGTAATTGGATATGTGGTAAGCATATGCAAGAGTAAAAAATAATTTGTTTTTAAAGTTGTTGAGCAATACATTTCTATTTAATGAAAATCTTAATTTTAACTTCACATTTGTCAGCAAAGGAGCATCTAAAATAATTGGTCATACTCTCGAGATTAGTCCTAAGATCTTACTAAATTTGTTATTTTATTTAATTTTTTTTTCGTTATTCATGCTTTAGCCTCTGCTTTGCTGTGCACATAGATGTGGTCCTTTGGTGTGACGTGATTTGTGCAGCTTGGATAATGTATAAACACATTGGTCTCGCACCAAGGTATTTACAAAACAATGCGAGAGTTAAAATATAAACTACAATTTCCTTCAAATGTTCCTGCTCTCTGCCCTGCGCTCTGTAATGCATTTATTGGTTTCCCTGGGCTTCTGCTCCTGAGAGAGGCATAACTTTTTTTCTTTATGGGGCAGCATCTGAAGCATATTCAGAAAAATGATTGCTATTTCAGAATGGTGATCTTAAATTAAATGCAATACCATCGTCCCTGATGAGCCGCTATGGATCCCCATGCCTTATGCTTGCAATAGAAGTAAGGTATTGGATTCAGACTCCGCTAAGTGGCCATTTTTCTGACCACTTGCTTGTTTTTGTGAATTGGGCATGTGCAAGCTCAGAGCTGTACCATCCAACATTTCGAGGGATATTTTTTTTACAACATTTCAATGAGTTCCAACAGTGGGGTGCGTTGTGGTCACAAGTGGGTTTTGTTTTTAATGAAAATTTTACAGTAAGGGCATGTTAACAAGCAGCCACAATATCCAGACTTCAGATCTGTCACCGTTTTAAGTGGGAACGTGCGAGCAAGGGGTGCTTGGAGGTATTAGTGATCTACCATCGGATCCCCCTGGTGCTACATTTGGAAATCTGGATCCAGTCCAGAAACAGGATGTCTGCTGTAAATGAGGAAAAAAAATCTTTTCCTTATATGGTGTCCTTATGTCAGTCACCTTATAAATAAGTAATTCTCTATGTGGCAACTTATATCTGATTTGAGTAGAACTTGTATGTGGTTACGTGAGCTAATAAGTAGCAATGGTGGCGGAAATTGTTGATTTCTATCTATAGAAGAAATAGAAAATTGAAATGGCATAACAAAAATATTATATATATATATTTACAAAAGAAAGAAAACAAACTGTCAACAAATTTAGTAGCTTTATATAACGAGTCACAGTTTAAAAAAAAGAAAAAGAATGCTTTATTAAGTTTATATTACTAATATAAACGAAGTATACACTTGAGTTTGTTATGTGTTTTGTTTGTTTAAAAAATGAAAAAAAAAAATCCTATTCACTATAGATGTCAGATGTGTTTACAAATGCATTTAATTACAGTTTTATGGACGCAAAATATAAAATAAAATAAACAACCCAGGAAATCACACTCTTTTCAAGCCAGATGCATGTGGAAACGTATTTGTAAACACTTGTTAATAGCATTGCATTTGACTTACAATGCACTCCCATTTAATTGACTGTATTGTCTACTCTAAATGGGACAGGAACGAGATAATATGCAAACAAACAGCCTCAAGGAAATGTTTTTTTAAAAAGTAAAAGCATGCTAAAAAAAACCCCTGCAATCATGTTATAACTAGTCAAATATGTACGGTCAGCTTTAATACTGTACATATATTTTAACTATAGATTTTAAAAACTTGAAGCACGGCCCTAAGAATTTATATTTGTTGTTGTCCATGGATATTCATTGGTGCTTTCATTTGTTGCTAAAAATAACATGGAAAAGTAAACATTTTTCTGTTGCCAGTATTTTGTTTGTCCTTGAACTCTTTATTTATTGTACTGGAGTTAGAATTGTTTTTGGATGGCTGTATTGGTATAGAACTCTGAAAATTTTACCCTGCTTACAATTGTGTGTTAAACCAATATTCATGAAACAGCAGCGAGATTAGTGGTGCAGGAATTGTTGTCTTCCTTTATACCTCCAATGAGGACACCATTTTGAGGCCTCACCTGTGTTCTGGTGATGTATGTGTATATGTGTATTGGGATGGGATGGTTTGTTCATATTTGGACACGATGGGCCGGATCCAGAACTATGTCCGTCTTCCATAGACAGACGTAGTTCAATAAACAGTAGCTACTGCGCATGCGTATAAAAGACCGCATAAACACAATCTATGTATCGAAGCGATACGCAGATTACGTACAATAGCTACTACGCATGCGCAGTAGCTACTGTTTATTGAACTACGTCTGTCTATGGAAGACGGACGTAGTTCTGGATCCGGCCCTATGTCTATATTAAGGTGAAATGGTAAACAGGAGTGAATATACATAATATATAGAAAGATGCATTTAGAAATGACAGAACCGCACCTAACTCACCCATCCTTCCCCTAACACAGCCCCCCGTTTCTAGGTGCCTTATAGCACGTAAAAGTGCCATAGGGCTACCTTACCTAACTGTGCGTAGTTTTCTTCTTAAGAAGGAATCCACGTACGGAGAACCCCGTGCCCTTCCCGGCTAATCTGAATCCCTCCCCCTAACACTTCTAACTAAACACCTCCTGAGGTGGCATTAACATGCCTCCTTTTTACTAATTTACTCCATGTAACCTTTAAAGACCACACAGAGGCAATCTCTGCCCCTACATGCTACGTAGATTGCGTAGTCACCATGACTACGCATGCACAGTATCAAATTTCCTAAATATACGCCGCAGCTTCTTAGGCGTGAATCAGGGCCATCGTGACTGCCTACTTGTGCAATTGTGACCTCTTTAATAAACTCTTTATTGCCAGTAATTTAAGTGTTTGCAACATGATGTTGGTGTGCTCTTGTGTATGCATTGCTAAAGCATTGACCAAAGTAAATGATGTAGATATTGCAATAGGAAATTTTTGTGTACGGTTTTGTGATTTCTAATATCTGTAATAGTTTATTGGGTACTTGTGTACTTTACGGACTCAATTTAAGTGACACCCCGTGGGGGGTATAAAGGCCGGCTATGAGGGGGTATATATACACACGTGGGGGTGTGAAGGCCGGCTGTGAGGGGATATATATATATATATATATATATATACACACATACATACACACA